>JASAMV010001482.1:0-158803 GCA_030248065.1 Rhynchonema sp. JSB1_4 | reverse complement strand
AAAAAGGTATAAAATTGCTTGTGAGAGGTATGATTTGGAGTTGTGAGAGGTAAGTACTCAACCCCCCCCCACCCCCCCCCCCGGGTTTTGTGGTAGGTAAGTACTGAGATGGGGGGGGGGGGGGGTAACCCCCCCAACCCCCCCCCAGCCACTACTATGCCTACTGTACCAGACCAGGCGAGGGGGGATACCTACTGTACTGGGGGGGGCTACCCCCCCCCCCCCAAACCCCCCCACCTCCAACACTGATTATAAGAATATAGCTGCGCTTTCTTCGCGGTTGTGTCTGTGTGTCGTGTGTCTTTTTCCTGTCCGGCGCCTACCGTAAAACCTAAAATACAAGGGGGGCTGTATTTTTTCACTGACCCCTTTTAGGGGGGCTGTATTTTTGGGGGGCTGTATTTTTTCGCTGCCCAAAATCTCAAAAAATGTTCCAAAAATACCCCTAAAATGGAGTTCTGTCAGGGTGTTACTTTGCATTATTGAGTGATTTTAGGTGCAGATCTTCCATAAAAGGCTTTACGTCATCAAATACTCAACCACAAACGTTGTACACAAGGTGTCTTACACAAGAACTTGACTTTACGACCCCCAAGCCCCAAGCGGGGAATTCCAAGTTGGGGTGGGCTGTATTTTTGGGGGGGGGGGTATCTTTTTTCACTGACCCCTGTTAGGGGGGGCTGTATTTTTGGGGGCTCTATTTTTTGGGGGGGCTCTAATTTAGGGAATACGGTATGTAAACTCAGACAAGAGACACGACAAAAACGAAAATAAAATTCTTTCTCAATTAACATCCGATCGATCCAAATCTGGCGTTGAATTTCATTCACGGCGCACGTCAAAGTTCCAACGTGAGTGAACTCAAATTCAGTGATCGACCAAACTTACTCACTACTTCTTTCAGCAATTTATAAAGGCAGTCTACGGGAGGTTGTCACTCAGCCCCCGAATACCGTAACCCACCGCAAGCGAGATCGTTGCGAGACCCATGCTGATCGCTGCTTATCGACACGTGTATTAGCGGCAGCAAGCTGGAAATTGTCATCATGCGCGTCGATCACCAAAACTTCGAAATGTTGGTTGGTGTCGGCGCCAACACGCAAAACATAAATAAAAAACAAACTGGTCTCGACACGATCCTTGCAGATCAAAATTACTGTGGGTTACGGTATTCGGGGGCTGAGTGACAACCTCCCGTAGCAGACCTGTACTTCCTGCAAGACCAAGTGACAGCACTACAGCTAACACAACGTTCTTAAACATTGTGTTACTTTGCTTCAATAATTTTTACAACCCCGGTTGAAGAGCAGCTGATATTGGTCGCACAATGACTTTATAAGAATTGGTCAAATTTTTTTCCTGAATCGCAAAGCAGGCTGGTGACGGGGCAATGACGTTGCGTTGCGCGATCACACACAAAGAATGCAGTTAGTGAAATGTTTCAGACCTGCGGCAACGTGGTTGATCTGCTAGATTATTTTCAGCTGAAAATGTTTTGTGAGAATCACAAATAGCACAGTAGTTAAGAGTGACTGAACGTGAAAATCAGGATTGATTTTGATGAATTCTTATATGGTCATTGTGCGACCTAGCTTTGTTCATCAATATTATTTGACCAAATTCAATCAAGGGATAATGGCATGTGTTCAAATTTAGTTTCTCACTTTCTGATTCAACCAATTTCCCTGACGTTTCTGATTTCCCTTAATCACCATCCATCTTTCCTAAATTTCATCTCCCAAATTTCGATGTCGAGAAAGTAGAATCACATCACGACCATCACCAACTGATAATCAACAACAAGGATACGTTCTGATGAGACCAAGACCGGACCAGACGAACAATTCGAATGGGGGTCAATCGCCACCAAATTGGGAAAGTCAACAAGAACTGATGAAGACCGCTGCCGATACCGACAGTGACAGTGCGTCAATATCATCCATTCCATCCATGCCATCAAGAACAACCAGCAGTCAAGCGGTGTTCATGAAAGAAGTCCCATACCGTAAGTTGAGTGCTGTTTTTTTACGTGCGTGAAATCGAAGTTTTCGCAGCCGAAACCCAAGTTTTTAGCAACCAATTCCGATCCAACTCATGAAGAATTCCAACTGGCCGCAATTTGCCACAGTGAGCGCGGTCCGATGCCAACTGTGGGCACGACCAAATCCACCAGATCGAAATCGACGTTGTCAAATCAACCAATATCATCGACAAATACAACCGTCTACCAAGGTTGGTGTCATCTAAATGCAACAGCTTTCCCATCGCGCCATAAGACTCGCACACACGAGTCGCATGACAGAGTGGATGGACTATGTCCGCCCCATTTCGCCACCTACAGATCGAGCGCTACCGACTCCGCCCCCTCGACCCCTTCGTTCGTCCGAAGTGCGTGTCGTCGGTTCGACAACAATCGTACAGAACAATGTTCGACCGAGCAAAACATCGACGACCAGCGTCAGTCAAACAAAGTCAAACACAAAACAACAACAACAAACCATACAGAATAAACAAGTACACTCGAGTTCATATTTGTTCACTTTAATTCCCTCACAACATTACCTTCTTTCATCCGCAGCCTCCCCACGTCAAGATCGTCATTCCGACGCCCACCAGTCCCAAACCAACAGTGATCAGTGATGTTTCATTCAGCACAGCGGTGCCGCCGATCGCGTTGGACGATGACGACAAAGTGTACGGCGCCGTCGAATTGATCGCTGAACTCGAAGTTGGTGATGTTTCACAAACACTCAACATTGTGTGAAATGTGTGGATGATGTTTCACAAACACTCAACGTTGCGCACAGGCCACCGAGGCCCTGTTGAATCAGGCGGTGACGCAGTTGCGCCGATTACACGCCAACTTGACGTTCGACGAGATCCGTTCGTCCGTCCCTGACATTCAGGATTGCGCATTCAAAATCGCCATGCTCAAGGAGGAAATTGGTGCGCGTCCGTTCTTTACAGTCAGGGTGATGTTTCACGTGTGATTAACACTGCAGGTCACGTGACGGCGTCGGTGCGTCACCACTGGGAGGAAGAGAACGAACCGTATCGTGGTGACAGCAGCACCAAGCAGCCGATGTCGACGTTGGTGTTCGCCAAAGACGACGACGAGCCGACCATGTTCGATGACAGTCGAGCCAACAGTTTGAGTGACCGCGACACCGATGAACAACTGGCACCGCCCATTATTGGTTGGCTGTCTGATGTTTCACTCGTGTTGTGCATTTGAGAACAACAGTTACTGTATGTTTGTTGTGTTGTTTTCAGTCAAACAAACATCGAAACCGATTTTGAGCAAACCGATCCCACCCAAAACGACATCCAACCAAAAACTAAAGCCGATCCCACCGTCCGGTCGCCAACCCCCAACCACTCCACCACCGAGTCTGCGATCGATGCCGCCCCCAGCCGTTGACCAGCGAACAACACAGGCAAGACAACAACAACAACAACATCAACCTCAACAACACGGTCAACAACAACATCATCAACAACAACATCCCGGACATAAGAAAAAATGCGTGCTCATGTGAAAAGAGAGTAAGGTTTCGAAAATAGAAAAACCAACAAAACAAAAACTGATGTGATAACTTTGTGGCGTGTGCAAAAATTGAATGATCAAAGGTTCCAACAAAACGCTCACGATATGCCCATGAAACTAAATATACTGGTGTATTCAAATTTGCTGGATTGCATGGAGGAGTTCACAAAACAACGTTTTAGTGGTATTTCTTTCAGTCATAATTGGTCCTTTTCAAAAATATCATATTCATCGAAGCTGATCTACCTATTTGTGTGAGTGAGTGATTTTATCGTCTTCAGATACGATGGGGTACTGCACATCAAAAAACCGCCCGAGGGCGTGACACAAGTGACATAGCACAGGACTTATTTCGCATTCAACTGCATTCTACGCACCATCGTTGTCTATTTCCTCACACTTTTCCAAGGCCAATTCTTCACCCGTGATGCAACGTGGCCTATTTGTGGGAGACAGGCTTGAGCGTTGGGCTTCGGGTTGGGCATGTGGTCAGGCTCAGGCAGTGTAGTGGCTCTGAGATGGGGGACTCCCCCAGAGTAGGTGCCCTGCAAGTACCCCAAAGGGGAATGGTGAGGTATTGAAAAAATAAAGTATATGGCCACCTTGGAACTATCTACGAGGGTGTCTTTCACCATCAATTTATGGTTTTCAGAGGCAAAATGGGATATTTTCCACTTTATATAATAATCCCTAAAATCGAGCGCACCACGCTCACCACTATGATAGCAATTTTAAGCAATTTGTTGGCTCAGGTTCAAAGAACACCAATGTCTAGGCTTTTTTTGCAACATAATGCTTTAAAAACACCAATTTCGAATCTTGGTGGTACCTTGCAAACATCTGGATCTCACCCCCAAGGATATACATTGCGTAATATACATGGCAAGCTTTTGTCTGCCACTGCACTGGGCTTAGGTGTAGCCTTACGCTTGCATTTATATATACATGTAGGCATCGAGCAATGGCCAAACCGTCCTACTTATGCTTGAACACTGTGGCACATTGAGGCTCAGTTTTCAGGCTTAAGGCTTAAGCTTAGACTTTCACTTTAGACTTTCACTTTGGATTGGGCTTAGCCTTAGGCTTAGGCCCGCCCACTTCATTCAACGACAATATTTCTGTCTTCCACACGGTAAGACACACGAAGGAACAAGACAGACAACCATGACATATATGCCATGAGGTCAGTGCGTCCCCGAAAACACGCGAAGAAGTGGTATTCAGGTTTTGTTTTTTGTGCTAACAAATGGTCTCAGTTTGTGTTAGAATACCGAACCCCAAAAGGAAAATTCTTGCGATAACGCCTTCATTTGGTTGAATATGAGCATTTACCGTATTGTCGGAAAAAGAACCCGGGGGTTGACGTCTGACACAACAATACAATCTTACCTAATCTGTGATACGATGAAGGTTGGGGTAGGGTTCTATTAATTTGGGGGTTCAATTAGTGGTGTCGGGTTCTATTTTTGATTTCAAGCCACTTGGATGAGGTTCAGTTAATGGGGGATTCTATTTCCGACAATACGGTAGGTTGATTCAGGCCATCAAAAGCACCAACCAGCATCAAAAAGTAATTTTACTCACCTGCGTGATAGCCTGAATATCAAAAGGATACGGCCGTCCCGCGTCTTTCTTTTCAGAGCAGAGATTTAAGATTAAGATCGCCCGGCCCCGGCCCGGACCGACTGGGACTGACCAAAATTCCGGCCCGGCCCGGCCCGATTTGAAACTCCAAAATCGCGGCCCGGCCCGAGCCTAAGAAGGTCGGCCCGGCCCGATTTTGGGGTCAAAGGCAAAAATGTTCAGAAACAGCCAAAATTTCCAAAAATTTTGTCTGGGAAGCACGTTTACCGTAAAACCTAAATACAACCCCCCCCCCGGAATAGAGCCCCCCGTAATACAGCCCCCAAAAAGGGGTAAGCGATTTAATAGAGCCCCCGGCATAGAGCCCCTCCTCACAGTAACATCCCCTACCGTAAAAACTAAAAACCTAAATACCGTAAAAACCTAAATACAGCCCCCCCGGAATAGAGCCCCCCCGTAATACAGCCCCCCCCCCCCAAAAAGGGGTCAGTGAATTAATAGAGCCCCCCCCCGGAATAGAGCCCCCCCAAAGTAACATCCCCTATACTGTAGTGTATTAAGGCTTGATAGTGGTGTACAGGTACA
This sequence comes from Rhynchonema sp. JSB1_4, assembly GCA_030248065.1. Classification (NCBI taxonomy): domain Eukaryota; kingdom Metazoa; phylum Nematoda; class Chromadorea; order Monhysterida; family Xyalidae; genus Rhynchonema; species Rhynchonema sp. JSB1_4. The sequence continues at coordinate 153,087 of JASAMV010001482.1, read as the reverse complement.
TTTATGCACGTTTGTTGTTTGTTCAGAGCACATAATACGCCTCCTATTGACGAATAGACACGAATAAATGCGGTTGCAAGCGAAAAAACATCATTTCAAACCCGTTTTTAGGGGTTTTTGGGGGTATTTCTGGGAACAATTTTTCAGGTTCGGGTCAGTGAATTAATAGAGGCCCCCCCGGAATAGAGCCCCCCTCGTAATAGAGCCCCCCCAAAATGGGGTCAGTGAGTTAATAGAGCCCCCCCTTCTATTTAGGTTTTTACGGTACAGCCCCCCGGAATAGGTAGAGCCCCCCGTAATACAGCCCCCCAAAAAGGGGTCAGTGAATTAATAGAGCCCCCCGGAATAGAGCCCCCCTAAGTAACATCCCCTATACAGTAGTGTATTAACGCTTGATAGTGGTGCACAGGTATATACAGTGTAGTGGCAGGCCCATGTGTGGGAGGTAAGTATGATGCGGGGTTGGGACCGGAAGCGTGAGAGGTATGATTTTGGTCACCCAAAAAGGCGAAAAAACACCGTTTTTGTGATACAATTTTGGCCAAAAATTGAGGTAAAAATAGTACTTTTTCAAAATTTTCGCCGAAAATCGCCTAAAAATAGGTATTATGGGTGGGTTTGCGCGCGGAGCGCGCGATTTTTGGGAAAATAAGGTCGAAAAACACCGATTTTTGCCTTAAAAAGGTATAAAATTGCTTGTGAGAGGTATGATTTGGAGTTGTGAGAGGTAAGTACTCAACCCCCCCCCCAACCCCCCCCCTCGGGTTTTGTGGTAGGTAAGTACTGAGAGGGGGGGGTTAACCCCCCCCCCAGCCACTACTATGTTCACGAACATCCTCACGTCTCGTTCCATTCCAAGCGAAACTTGTCTTGTTTGTTTGTTGCTGCAGCTGCATGCACAGTTGCTTTTCTAAATTCCAATAAAAACACAAAATTTCGGTCTTGTTCAAGTCCAATAGCACGTTTTTATTGAGTTATTCGCAAAAGCCTGTTCGTAGGCTGGGAAATTTACAATATGATGCGTAAATGTGAGCAGCAGGAAACGGGACGAACAAGAGCAACATGGAACAACTACGAGAACCTATTACCTATATACCGTATTGTCGGAAATAGAACCCCCCCATTAATTGAACCCCCCTAAATGGCTCGAAATCAAAAATAGAACCCCCCCATTAATTGACCCCCCCATTAATAGAACCCCACCCCCAACTTTCACCGTACCACAGATCAGTGGTGTAGCTACCCAGGCGGGGCGGCAACCTACTGTACCACCCAAAATGTGGGGCGGCAACCTACCTACTGTACCAGCCGAGCTAGGGGGGGGGGTCGTACCACTTGGGGGGGGGTCATGTGGAAACCGAAATTTTTTATGTCTAAATACTGAAGAAAATGTGGCCTAAAACACTAATTTCGCGCGCAGCGCGCGATTTTTCGCCTATTTGCAGACAAATATGCTAATTTTATGCAATTTTAAGCCAAAAATGAATGTTTTGGGTGAAAAGTTAGGTGGGGCGGCAACCTACCTACTGTACCAGGGGAGGGGCGGCAACCTACCTACTGTACCAGGCGAGGGGCGGCAACCTACCCACTTTACCTGGGGGGGGGGACCCCCCACCCCCCCCCCCCCCAGCCACACCATTGCCACAGATTAGTGGTATGGTAGGGCTGTGTTGTTGTGTCAAACGTTGTTTAAGCTTGCGTACACAACAGAATACAGCTTTTTAAGCATAATCGACACTGTTAAAGGTAGAAAATACCGAAAACAAGCCATTTTTATGGGCATTATTAACAATGATTTTTTTCGTCGGGGGGCCAAATGAAAAATATAACCCCCCCAATAATTGACCCCCCCCCCCATAAATTGAACCCCCCAAAATGACCCCAGTGAAAAAATAGACCCCACGGGTTCTATTTCCGACAATACGGTAATGTTGGTTTGTCTTTTGTGAGACGCGAAACCACAATGTTTTTGCAATAAAATTATTTATGCGACGTTTCGATGCCCACAAAGCATCATCATCAGCAGTGTAGTGGCAGGCCCATGTGTGGGAGGTAAGTATGATGCGGGGTTGGGACCGGAAGCGTGAGAGGTATGATTTTGGTCACCCAAAAAGGCGAAAAAACACCGTTTTTGTGATACAATTTTGACCAAAAATTGAGGTAAAAATAGTACTTTTTCAAAATTTTCGCCGAAAATCGCCTAAAAATAGGTATTATGGGTGTGTTTGCGCGCGGAGCGCGCGATTTTTGGGAAAATAAGGTCGAAAAACATCGATTTTTGCCTTAAAAAGGTATAAAATTGCTTGTGAGAGGTATGATTTGGAGTTGTGAGAGGTAAGTACTCAACCCCCCCCCCACCCCCCCCCCTCGGGTTTTGTGGTAGGTAAGTACTGAGAGGGGGGGGGTAACCCCCCCCCCCCCCAACCCCCCCCCCCCCAGCCACTACTATGGGTATATACTGGCAGGCGGAAAAAAACCGGTTTTTTTCCGAAAAAAAACCGAACAAAACCGTTTTTTTCCGAGACCCGAATACTTTTCCATTTATTTTTCCGTGGGTCCCCTTTCGGTTTTTGATCGAAAAAATATCGGTACTACGGTACTTTATTCCAATTTTTCCAAAAAATTGTAATGCAAAACTGATGAGTTTTTCGATTTCAGTGAAAAATTGACTCGAGCACAAAAATTAACCGGCCCAAAATAGGCCAAAAAGCGTGTAAACCTAGTTTTTTCGACTGACTTCAACACTCTTCAAGGGCACTCTCGTCACTTCGAACAAATTTTGCACTGAAATCGTTATATTTTTCGAAATTACGTTCTTAAGTACTGGAAAAGTATTTGGAAAAAAACGGTTCTTTATGACAGTATACACAGGTACATTTATGCACGTTCGTTGTTCGTTCAGAGCACTAATACGCCTCTTATTGACCAATAGGCACGAATAAATGCGATTACAAGCGAAAAAACATCCTTTCAAACCTCTTTTTAGGGGTTTTTGGGGGTATTTTTGGGAACAATTTTTTCAGGTTCGGGTCAGTGAATTAATAGAGGCCCCCCCGGAATAGAGCCCCCCGCAATTGAGCCCCCCAAAATGGGGTCAGTGAGTTAATAGAGCCCCCCTTCTATTTAGGTTTTAGAGCCCCCTTCTATTTAGGTTTTTACGGTATTTCTGGGAACAATTTTTCAGGTTCGGGCAGTGTAGTTCCTGGTCCGGCCCGGCGGGGAAATTAGTGTACCTCCCTACTTTTTCGGAGGGGAAATTAGTGTACCTCCCTGGGGGGAAGACCCAAAATCAGGAAAAAGTCAATTTTTGAGGTAGAAAATTTGACCTATTTTTACCCCTTTTTGGAAAAAATTCTTCAGAACAAGGGTATTTTGGCGACTTTTGAGAACATTGACCTAAAAATCACACATTTTAGGCCCAAAAATGCCCATTTTAGGCCTAAAAATGGCCATTTTAGGCAAAAATTGGGGAGATTAGTGTACCGGGAGGGGAAATTAGTGTACTAGTGTACCATGGTCGGGGAAATTAGTGTACCTTAGGGGGTCCCCCCTCCTCCCCTAGGAACTACACTGGGTTCGGGCCAGTGAATCAATATGGAGGCCCCCCGGAATAGAGCCCCCCAAAATGGGGTCAGTGAATTAATAGAGCCTCCTTCTATTTAGGTTTTTTCGGTACCGCAAAAACCAAGGGGGGCTCTATTAATTCACTGACCACTGACCCCATTTTGGGGCGCTCTATTACGGGGGGCTCTATTCCGGGGGGCTCTATTAATTCACTGACCCGAACTGAAAAATTGTTCCCAGAAATACCCCCCGAAAACCCCTAAGAAGGGGTTTGAAAGGATGTTTTTTAGCTTGTAATCGCATTTATTCATGTCTATTTGTCAATAAGAGGCGTATTATGTGCTCTGAACGAACAAAAAACGTGCATAAATGTACCTGTGCAGTGCACCACTACACTGCTGTGTAGGGGGTGTTACTCATGGGAGGCTCTATTCCGGCCTCCGGGGGGCTCTATTAATTCACTGACCCCTTTTGGGGGGGCTCTATTACGGGGCAGTGTTGGAGGTGTGGGGGGGTTTGGGGGTAGCCCCCAGTGGTGTCGTTGGGGGGAAGGGGGGGTTACCCCCTAGTATCGGGTATCCGGTATCTTGATTTTTTCACCCAGGGGTATCCGGTATCCTGACTTTTTGTCCAAGGGTATCCTACCCTAAAAATTTTCCGAAAACGGTAAAAATCGCCCATTTTTACCTCCAAAATGCTCAAAATCGCTTGCTGGCGCAAGCATAACCCCCAAAATGACTATTTTTTGCGCTTTCAACACCGATTTTGCTCAATTTTCCTCTTAAAAAATTGACTTTTTTGAACAACCCCCCCGGGTATCCGAGATTTTTTATTTTAGGGAGCAACCCCCCCCCCCCCCTGGTATCCGAGATTTTTCATTTTGGGTATCCGGTATCCGAAAATTTTGGATTTTGGGTATCCGGTATCCTGACTTTTTGATTTCCCAACGACACCACTGGTAGCCCCCAGTACAGTAGGACAGTAGGTATCCTCCCCTCCGCTGTAGTGGCTGGGAGGATTGGGGGGATTCCCCCCTAAGGGGTATCTATCTCGAGTCAACCCTTAGGGGGGGATGGGGGGAAGGGTATCTATCTCGAGCCGACCCCAAAGGGTATCTCGAGTAAGTAGATTTATGGTTTTCAAAGGCAAAAATAGGTGTTTTTCGACCTCGGGACCCCCAAAAATCGCGCGCTCCGCGCACAAACACCCAAAAATGGTCATTTTAGGCCAAATTCGGCAAAAATGTCAAAAAGTACCCATTTTTAGGCCAATTTTGCAGTAAAATTGCATGCAAAAAACGGCCTGTTTTCGCCTTTTGACGGACCATAGGGGTATCTTGGGTAGCGTCTGGGGGTATCTCGAGTAAGTCCGAAACCTTCCCCACCCCCTAGGGTATCTTGGGTCGATTGGCCTGCCACCACACTGCTCCCCTCGCCTGGTACAGTTGGTATCCCCCCGATGTTTGGCATGGTACAGTAGGTATCCCCCGATTTTCACTCCGGTACAGTAGGTATCCCCCGATTTTGCTTCAAAAGTGCCAATTTTTGACCAAAATGGCCAAAATTAGTGTAAAATCAGTGGTTTTTAGCTCAAATTACCCCAAAATTTTTGTATTTTCGGGGCTAAGACGCTAAAGAAAGTAAAGTTTGGATACCTCAGATATATGGTATTTTTTGCTACGAGACACTGAAATGTTAGTAGCAAATTGCTACTAAACCTCGATTTTTTAGTAGCAAAAGGAAATTTTTAGTGGCAAATTGCTACCATTTAGTAGCAAAAAAAATTTATGTCCCCCCTTCCCCCAGGTGGGTACCGTAAAAACCTAAATAGAAGGGGGCTCTGTTAATTCACTGACCCCTTTTTGAGCGGGGTCGAAAATCCCGGAAAAAAAATCCCGAAAAAAAATCCAGAAAAATAAAAATCCCGAAAAGCAAAAATCCCGAGAAATGAAATTGAGGAAAAATACAAAGTTTAAGGTGCAGAAAGGATTATTCATGTAGTTGGAGTCCATAATTTGGGCAATGGATCAGTTAGGGCTCAAGATATTGAAATTCTCGTTCGGTGAAATTATTTTAGGGGGAAAACGAATTGTTTTCAATGTTGTGACCCAGACCCGGCCGACCTAACACGGCCCGATTGACGCCTTTGTCGCAATCATGTTTTCTTTGATGAGTGTGTGCTAGTTTGATTTTTGTTCTGATTTACTGGATTTTGTCATTCATGGTGTACTTCGTATCAAATTGATTTTGTACATTAATGTATTTCGGTGGTATTTCTCTGTTTGTGGTCGTGATGTGATTTCGGTAATGTGGATTGTTGTTGCTGTTGAGTGGCTTTCTGTCGTCTTTTCAGACCTGCAATATATCTATACATTTCGCCTGCTGCTCTATTTGTGCTCGCATTCTGTCCGTTTGACATTCAGTTGACGACCTGTCACAGAGACGACCATGGCATCTGCGAAGACATTGGACGCGCAATGTGAGTTGAGAGGTGGTTTGACTTGAGCTCAAAGCTGTGCTACTTGCTACTGCTAAGCAGTGGTGTCGTTGGGAAATCAAAAAGTCAGGATACCGGATACCCAAAATCCAAAATTTTCGGATACCGGATACCCAAAATGAAAAATCTCGGATACCCAGGGGGGTTGTCCAAAAAAAGGTCAATTTTTTAAGAGGAAAATCGAGCAAAATCGGTGTTGAAAGCGCAAAAAATGGTCATTTTGGGGGTTATGCTTGCGCTAGCAAGCGATTTTGAGCATTTTGGGGGTAAAAATGGGCGATTTTTACGGTTTTCGAAAAAATTTTAGGGTAGGATACCCCTGGACAAAAAGTCAGGATACCGGATACCCCTGGGTGAAAAAATCAAGATACCGGATACCGGATACTAGGGGGGGGGGGTACCCCCTCCCCTTCCCCCCCCCCAACGACACCACTGCTGCTAAGTCGTGCCTGCCCGGTTTGAGCCCAGACCTGACACTTCAACTTTTATCAATAAACTATATTATCTGTTGCTGTGGCACGAACAAACAGCAAACTTTTTTTTGGGAACTCATTTGTTTTTCGGTTACGACAAATTTCAACGGAGTTGTGCAATAGTTTCGATATTCTGTCGTTTGTTTGGCTGCTCTTTCCGACTTCGTTTCTGTTCTTTCAATCAATGACTGTGGGTGGTGTTCTGCCGTTTCCCGCTGCCAACCGTGCGGGCGCGAACGGCCAGACGGCTGTTCACAAACGGAACGATTGTGATTTTTCAACTCGGTTGTGCTCGTGCCATGGCGTTCTGGCACGAAACAGCGTGCAATCGCAAGCACACATATGTAATCTCAGTGTGAACCGCGGTTGCACCAGCTATATGACCCGATTGCATGTTCCCTGACATAACAGACATAACAAATGCACCTTTGATCAATTTTCAGCGCTGGTCGATCCGGCCCTGGTGCACCAACAACAACAACAGAACGGTGTGGTCGTGCACAGTTCGTCGTCGACACAGAGCAGCAACGGCGGCGCGACGGCGAGCGAACATTACAATAATTCATCAGGTCAACAACATCAGCCACAACAACAACATCAACAACATTCGGGTCCGGTTGCTCCGAGTGGCCCGCCACCGATTGCGCCCACGCCGCCCAACAACCCACAACAACAACAACAAGCGGCACCGTTTCCGTCCGTCCATCAGCAGCAGAAACAGGCATTGTTGCCCACTCAGCAGCAAGCACAACAGTACGAACCGCACGCCTGGACACCCGTGCCCGCACCGCAACAACAACACCATCAGCCGGTTGGGGTCGGGAATCGGATGTTTGAATTTTTTTGGGTTGAGTGAACTGTTTGTTTGACGTGAAAGTGACTGGTCAAGTGTACCCGAGACGCATAAAAATGGGTGTATTCCCACGATTTGTGAACTTGATCCGCAGACTGTCAAAATATTTTGAGAAATTATTTTTTTCCAATGTATTTCCAAAAAAGGCTGGCCATATTCTTTCCAAAGATTACCGATATTTTTCCGCCGCCCGCGCCTGCAAGCCGTAATGGCGGGCATATTTAGTCACAGTGCGTCAAACTTCGTTTCGCATCCCAGCTGTTCCATTGCCGCACCGGTCTTTTCAGCTCTACCAAATGAACCAGCACGACTATTCGATGCACCCGATCAACTATCAGCTGAACTCGTACGCCGCGTTCGACGGTAGTGGCTCGGCGCCGTGGGCATTCGGCTACCAACCACCCGCCAGCGCACCATACCCGCAGCAACAGTCACAGGGCGGTGCCGGGCAGGCCGGTGACCCACAACAACAAACAGCACCACCGCCTGGCTCGCAACATCAAACATCGACCACCTATGGCGGCGGCACGACATCACCGTACAGCACGCGCTACCAGAGCGTGTTCGACTACGCCAGCCAATGGGCGCCCGACACGTCCGCATCGCTGACCAATCAGCATCAAGCGGCGCATTTCGGCGCGACTTCGAACTCGAAGGCGCAACAGCAGCAGCAACAGGCACCGAACCCGGCCGGTATCGGCGACTACTATCGACCGTACAGTACCTCGACCGGGTCGGGTTCTGGTGGTGTCACACAACAACAACAGCAACCAACCGGCACCGGTGGTATGGCATTGGACCTGGATCTGGGCTATGCCCGCGACGTCACCCGGGGACTGACCGCGATGAACATAGGGGTCACGCCCGGACTGCCCCCACCGCCGCCGCCACCGATGCAGCAACAGCCAGCGATGACCATGCCGCCCGCACCCATACCGCACCAGGGTGGGGGTGGCGGGTCACGCGCGCCGACTTGGGCCGATCGGGTCAAGCAGGCACCCAGGGAGACCATCGGACGCGGCAGACAGAGGGGATCGGTTAGTTGGAGGGAATTGAGTTTTTTTTGTTAAAATTGGAGATAATGTTTTTTAATGTTTGTTTGATTTTACAGATCGCTGGCAATGCAAACTCAGTGGCACGGCAGAATTCCAGCGGCGGCAAACCAATTGGTCTCGGATCGCTCGGCGCCGCTCCCGGTGTGTTTCGTCTGTTGATGTGTTTGTCATGTATTAAAATGGGTGAATTAAAGGCCGTCAAAATCTCGAAAAAAACACGAAACGAAAAATCCCGAAAAGCGAAATCCTGAAAAAATTCCGAAAAATCAAAATGACTAAGAATAAGAATGTATAAAAACTTCTTGCCCGAAGTTGGAATTCATGTGGTTGGTGCTCAGGCGGCTTGCATTCAGGGTTAGGCTTGCTTAGGCTGCCTGCCAGGAAGACATGACCAAACGAGAACATCAAGAAGTTGAGTTTGAACTGATCCATTGCCCAAATTTTAGGCTCCAAGAATTACATGAGTACCATTTTTGCACAAGAAACTGTGGCTTTTTGTTTATTTCGTTTTGGGGGGATTTTTGCTTTTCGGGATTTATATTTTTCGGGATTTTTGTTGGGATGTTCGACTCCACCCGAATCAAATTCGGTTTTGGTTGATCGTTGGTGTCAAACTTGGTAAAACTTGAGATCTTACTTTCGGAATCGAAAAAAAATTTCAGGCTTCAAGATGTTTGTCGTTCAGTTCAAAATTTACATCATCGTGGTTTTTTCTCAAATTTCACCAGGTGCAGTTCAGGATTTCAGATGATTTGCACCCAGGTTTGCAGGCAAAATGTGAAAAGGTCCAGGTGCAATTTGCACCCCCAATGAGAAGGGGCACAAATCTCACGCCGATGGTCTCTAATACCTTGCGAAACCTAGGCGTAGCCAGAATCTAAAATTTGTTTTTCAAAAATTTATTTTTTTTAAGTTTTCTACACCGGACTTAGTTTGTCTATCGTAACACTCTCGCACACTTTTGGTAAAAAATGCTAGCATCTCACCAAGAATGGTAAAAACACGAAATCACATGCGGAGGAGCACAATAACACAATTCATTTCAACCATATTTTAGGTTGGGGCGCCCGGGGCAACGTCGGTCCATTAGTGGGCGGTCTGATGACAGCCCCACCACCACCACCCGTGCGCAATGGCTGGCCATACGATCAGGCCGGAGCACAACAACAGCCAATGGTCATTGGTGCACCTCATATGGTCATGACGGTCGCCCCAGCCAACATGACGTCGCAGTCTTATGATTCGTTGGTTGGTCGTACTTGGATTTTTGGGGTTTGTGTGCATGTGTAACGAAATATTCGTGGACATTGAGTTGAGTTTGTCCGTCTTCCCTGCACTGTTCAATATGTAGATGACAAGACATTTACTCGTTCAAGGCGAGTTTTCGAAAAAAAGACCATTAGTTTTCAATGAACTTTCCTGGATCATTTCTTGCTGATTTTTAGAGGGTTGTAGATTCGACCAGCGTTAAAGAAAGTCCACATATCCACGTGGAAATTTTATGCTGAGCGAATTTGCTTCAACGTATGACCAAAAATTCTCGCATTAGAAGGTTACGTGGAGACTGGTGCACGGTCAAATGCATTCAACGTGTTCATTTTGCCAGATGCAACACGTACAACCGATGGATAATCGCCCACAACAGCAGCAACAACAACAACATTCTATCCAACCGCCGCCACAACAACAACACATGATCAACGGACAACAGCAACAACAACACGTATTCAACAGTCCACCATCGTTGTTGAGTTCGTCCGGTGGCGGACAGGAACTGAGCAAGATTGCTGCCAATGTCAATGATTCGGGCACCGGAACTGGACCGCATGGTGTGCAGATTCACAGACGATCGCCGGCAGTCGGAGGTGAGGATTTGCGTTGGGAGTACGGGTGTTGGTTGTTTTTTTTAACCCGTCACCCGACACTTGCAGCTCGAAACAGCAGCGCTGATATGAAAGAGTAAAAAAAATTTGTTGCGAAGCAAATGATGAAGAATTCTTTGTCGTGTTTGATACGAAAAAACGTCTGGTGTCTGGCTGTTTGGAACTCAGTTATCGGATAAGGAGTTGCAATAAAAATTGCGATGTCTGGGGAGTGCCAGTGATGTGGTTGGGGGTAATACCCCCAATGCTAGGTAGGTTTCTTGCTCCCAAACCCATACCCCCAAACTGGCTAGCTAGCTTTCTTGCTCCGGTCATCAAGTCAAAAAAAGTGCTGATTTTAGTGCCAAAATGACCGTTTTATCGGGCAAAATGGTCAAATTTGAACGAAATTGCTCACACATGCACAAAAACACGCATTTTAAGGCTTATTTTGGCATAATTTCGACCAATTTTTATAGGCCTGTTTTTGACTTCTGGACCAATACCCCCAGATTGGGGTACCCGGCGAGCTAGCTAGCTTTCTTGCTCGGACCAACTACATCACTGGGGAGTGCTTTTATAAATCATTGGCATCGTATGTCGGGTTCGGGCTCCCCGATTCTGATCTCAAGTTGCAAATTGAAGAAATGTTTGAGACATCCATCCTATGTGTGAGAGACTGTCTGTCACCCAGTGATGCAGTTGGTCCGAACAAGAAAGCTGGCTAGCTGGAGGGGTCCCGCACAAGAAAGCTAGCTAGCTAGCCGGGTACCCCGATTTGTGGAGTATTGGTCCAGAAGTCAAAAACAGGGGTATAGAAATTGGTCGAAATTATGCTAAAATAAGCCTTAAAATGCGTATTTTTGTGCATGTGTGAGAAAATTTGACCATTTTGGCCTTAAAATGGTCATTTTGGCACTAAAGGCAACACTTTTTTACTTGATGACCGGAGCAAGAAAGCTACCTAGCAGTTTGGGGGGTAATACCCCCAACTAAAGGCAAACTACGCCAACACGAGCCCGATTTCGCAGCTGACAGAATAGTGAAACATTCTGTCGTGGCTGCTGATTTGGGAAATGTTACACGTTGAAGAATACACAGTGGAGCATGATGATTTTCTCTTTCTATTCGTTTTGAATACACACCAGCTTCGAAATCGGGCTCGTGTTGGTGTAGTTTGCGTTTACATCACTGCTGTCACCTCCATAGTGTCACAATGACAAACAACGCGATGACATTTTTTTTGATTTCAGGCCAATCGAGCGGCGTGGGTGCTGTTGACAAACGGTCGTCACCGAGTCAAAAGCCGACATCACCAAGCACGAACGCGACCGTGACCAATCACAACAACAACGTGGTCAAGACGCAGCAGACACAACAGAATTCCACTATGAAAACGGCGGATGGTAGCGGACCAGCGCAGGTTTGTTGATTTGATCGTCATTATTTTGTGCTGAAATTCGTTACGAATTCGGTCTTGGTTAGATCGATGCGGATTGGATCTGGCTTGTGGTCACGAAGCGATGTCACTTTTATTGCGTGAATATTCGAGTTTATGGGTATTTCTGCGCGGAAATAATCTTCGTCGTGAAACGTTTTCTTTTTCGAAAACAGAATTTTGTGTGAACTCCGAAGCAAGAGAAGTTGCATGAAACCATGAAGACCGAGGGACATACTGGCGGACGGAATCAAACCTTTTTTCACGTTCACGAAAAAAGGCGATGAAAACCGTTTTCTTCGAGGCCCGAATACTTTTCCATTTATTTTTCAATTTATATTTATTTTTATCGTTTTTGTGTTTTACTGTTCCCAAAAACTTGTAACGCCAAACCGATGAGTTTTTTGGTTCGGATCAAGTTTTGGTCGGATGTTCGGACCAAAATTTTCTATGAAACCCTACTTTTGTGTCATGTGCTCATATTTTGTGCCCAAACACTTCAGTTTTTTGACCGGAACACCTTAAGTACTTGAAAAGCATTTGAAACAAAGGTTGTTTTTCGAAAAAAAAACTTTTTTCAACAAAAAATAAAGAACGGCACTTCACTCCAACCGAGGGAGATCTGTTTCGATAATCAAATCTGATTATCTCGATTATTCTCGTCATTTTTTCCCCAAAAACAGACCTTTGCATTTTTATCAATGTTTGTCAGGCGCCAGCAATCGTGACGGCAGCGACGACAACGTTGGAGAAGTTGCGTCGCGAGACGAACCCGATGGAACTGAGCGTGCCGCCGAAGAACACCCGTTATTTCGTGATCAAGTCCTATTCAGAGGACGACGTACACCGAAGCATCAAGTACGGCATCTGGTGTTCGACGGATCACGGCAACAAGCGACTCGACAACGCCTACCGTCAGACGGCCGGCCAGGGCCCGATCTATCTGTTCTATTCGGTGAATTCGTCCGGCCATTTCTGCGGCGTCGCGCAGATGATGTCGCCGGTGGACTACAATAAACAGTCGAACGTCTGGGGCAGCGACAAGTACAAGGGTCTGTTCAAGGTCAAGTGGCTGTACGTCAAGGACGTGCCCAATCAGCAGCTGCGACATATTCGACTCGAAAATAACGAGAACAAGCCCGTTACGAACTCGCGCGACACGCAGGAGGTGCCGGGCGTGAAGGGACAGCAGGTGCTCAAGGTCATACATCAGTATCAGCACAACACCAGTCTGTTCGACGATTTCATACATTACGAAAAGAAACAGCTCGAAGAGGACAGTCGCAAGGTGCGCTGGTTGTTTGCTGCTGGACAGAAATGTAGGCCATTATGGGTGTGTGATAATTGGCTGTTGTGCAGCTTTTTTAAGTAATACGCCGGGGCTATGGCACCTAAATCTCCAACTTTTGCGTGCCAAAAGATTCTGTTTCCTGACTAGGGCCAGAACCGCTAAAAAGGCGTGAATTTGGGTGCCGTAAACACAAGAAAGTTAGGTACAAGATTACAAATTTTTGTGCCGTTACATAACTGTGTACAACGGTTGAACTAATTTGAAGCAAAAAGTAGCTGAAGTGAAAATGGAAAGAGGCAGAGCAGCAAAATGGTTGCTCCTCGCTACGTTACTACTTCAGCGGCTTTGTAGCTTCTCTCTTGTTATCATACTCATTGGTTCGCCAAAAATTGGCATTCTACATGTATCAAAACGCGTTTTCAGGGTGGCAGCAAAAACGCGAGCTAGTTGTTATCGGTGGGACAAGAGCGAGCGAAAATTTAGGACGGATATCAACAACCCAACATTTATATTTCAACGTACTTTGCGGCTGACTGTAAACACTATCCAATCGTGTTCGTCGTGTACCATATTGTTTGTATACCAATTTCTAATGGAACCGTATTGCGTCAAATTGCCGTTGGTCGACCGAAACGCATTTCCGCCGTATCTCGATTACATACAACTACAAAGAGACACAATAATATTGGATTGATTACAAAAAAATTGCTGTAACATAATCAACTATAATCACATTGTGTTACTGGATTGATTGATTCTTCATATGGCAACCAATCGTCATTCGAACACACACAGTGAATTCAATATCTGCTCACTGGGCTTCGCAGTGTGCTAACATTCGCTGGAAGGACCATCATCTCCGACTCATTCAACCAATTATCATCGTTGAATTTGAATTTGAATGTTGCCGCCTCGACCGCACAACCGCCACATGCCACACACCCACACATTCACAGCAACTATATTGCACTGATTCATTGATCGCTGCTCCCTGTCATCATTTCTCTGATACATGCTGTCTCGTTTCTCGAAATTTGTTCATCTGTACCCGCTGTTTTCTCTTTTTGGAGTAAGATTTTTTCTATTTTGCAAAATAATGTTTTGGGCCTGGCTCGCTCAAATTGGTTCAGTCAGATGAACAAGGTCCAAATGTAAATTGAACCAATTGGAGCGGCGTCGAACTTTCACTTGTCCAAATATTCTCCAAAATAATCCAGACATGTACCTAAATGACATCAAATTGCCTCAGAGTTTGCTATTATCGCCAGTGCTAACTTTGAAGCGACTTCCTTTTCTTATTTTAGTTTGGAATTTCTACATATAAATGCCGTTTCCGCTACCGACGTTAACAGATATAATACTTGTGTGTGCGTGTGTGTTGTGTTCGTGTGTTTGTTAGTTGCTATTTTCTCTTTTTTTGTTTTGGTTGTTTCTTTCTTCGATACATCAATAGTTGGAGAATGATTTTATTTACAATTGTTGTTGTTTGTCTATCATCATCATGATCAGCTATTACATTACAGTATGTATCTTTTTGAGTCAGCGCAAAGCAAAAATGTGAAACGATAAAAATTAAAAAGTTGATTTGCGGATAATTATGAAGTGTCAAGTTTGTCTTGCCGTGATGTCTGTGTTGCATGTTGGCTTTTTCCCAAATTGCGCTTGGTGCGCGATGCTTCTTTAGAAGATGGTCACTTTTTTGTTCCTAGCTGTTTATTTTCAAATTCACAGTCTATCCAGTTTGCTGTTCAGTGTCGTCTATTTTGTGTCAGTCGCCCATTATCGTCGCAGAAACGTGATGGAATCCACCCAGGTTTGTTGACTTATTGTGCCTATTTTGCGCACCCTGCTTTGCACCTGTCACCGTTGCGTGTTACGGCTCTCGCTAGTTGCTTCGTCGTTTCTGAGACCAGGCGCCATTGATACGCGAGCAGTAAAGGAGGACCTTTCTGGCCACTTTTGAAGCTGCAAGCCCAATCCTGGGAATGAGTCTCCTTTAAAGTAAGCGGGTCAATGTGTGCAGAACACTCGTGCAGCGTGGATTATTCCCTGATCCTTCCCGGTTACGTATTGCATGTCACGTAAATTTGGTGATTATGATGTTATCTTTATTGAGTTCCAGTCCACAATCCCGGCCCCATTCTGGCAGTGCGGTTCGACGTGTTCATTCGGCGAGCTCATCTTTCCGTACATCGCCAAGGGCACGGACAAGACGGCTGTGTCGTTGGTGTGCAAGGCGTTCAATCAACAACTGCACACCACCAGTGCATGGAGTCATGTCAAGCAGCTTCGTGTCTGTGAGCTGTCCGATTCGCAACAAGACAAACTGGCATTTGTGTCCGGCCATGGGATCGACCTGTGTATAATGACACCACGGTCAGTTTGACGCTAAAGCAAACGATGGTGAGCGACCACGTCCTGTCAATCACGCGTGATAATAATGTAACAGCAGTGAGTTTGCCCGTTTCGGCCTGTGTTCACAGACGGGCGAGGTGCCAGGGCTCGTCGGTGCGAACACCTCTGGCCAATTGACCTCCAAAAGGAGCGCGAGCAGATCTTATTGCTCGAGTAAAACATCGCTTGCTGCCCAGAAAAGTGCAAGCCAGTGAGAAAGGGCGTGACTTTTCGTGTTGATGATATTTCGGGATTTACTGATGCCGCTAATGGCAACCAGCGCACAACATCTTTATCAGCTATGTGTGAGTGACTACGCTGGTGGTGTTAAGCTAGTAAATCGTTAATGTGCAACACGTCGCGACCAAAACATGACCGGACAGATTATCAAATTTGATATCGCCCTGGTTTACGACAACAAGTTCGCGTGCTTTGTGGTGTTCCGTTGGCTATTGGTGAATCTTTTCGCATTCAGCAACAGCAACGACCCATCCAAATCGCAACTGCACCATTTCACCAACCAAGTGTTGCCCTTGTTGAGTTTGTGCACCCGAATTCAACACATCACCGTCGAACCCCAGAACCGTGGTGCACTGGATGGCTTCGCTTTGCGTCGTTTTCTTCAATGGTTCAACGACAGTGCGCAGCGTCCGATGCCGAATTTCAGCTCCATTAAATTCTGTATCAACAATGATCACATTGATGAATGTCTCTCTTCAATCCTCCGCATGACCGTTCATCGAGCCCAAGCGCTCTACATTTCCTTACACAAACGAAACACTACTGATTCAGAGAGCGATGGAGATGATGAGCCTCAGGTCAATTCCGATCCCGCTCTGGCTGAGATTCTCGCGCCGTTTGCTGACAAACTAAGGGTATTCAATATGTTCCATTTCTCATTCACAATTCCATGTCATCCATTTTTTTCATAATGGGATGACATTTTTTTCAAAATCCAGGGTTTCGATTTCGATGGTGACACCGACAGTCCATACATACAACCAGTGATCGACCATCTATTGGCCAATCCACCGCCTTCCATCACGTCGATTGCGTTGCCGGTGCACAACATCAACCAAATGGACGCGATTTTGACATTTCTCAACGGCGACAATGCGCAAGGTAAGGTTGTGTCCATGTTTATTTATTCCTGATTCAAATCAGGACCATTTGTGTGTGAGATGTTTGTCATGTTCTCGTTAAACCCAGATCTTTGCGAGCTGCAGTTCCATGCGCATATCAATTGCGACATTCGTGCCCTGCTGCTGAATGGAATCGAAGACGGAAAACTGAAGAATCTGCGCCAGTTTGGGTTCACGTTTGACGCGAACTCTGCGGACATCAGTGTTGTGTCAGGTGACAGTAGTTACCCTGCCTAGGCCCTGCCACTTCATGAAAGTAACTTTCAACACACAGCACGCTGCTTGTGAAATCAGCATTTTTGTGCGTGCTGTTGCAAGTGAGCTATGTGCAGTCGAATCTCTCCAGTGAACCTTCAACGAATTTTTGGTCCCCAATCTGCCGGTAATCTCCTAATTACTGCTCTGTATAGTGAACATTCTGTATAGCGAACAAAAATGTCGGTTCCGGTCGATTCACTCGAGCTGACTGGATTTGAAAAAAAGTTTCAGGTGCCGATTTATGTGATCTGCTGATCAAACTGGCCAAATTTCCGAGCTTGTGCTGCGTCTCACTCGGACGGCCCAAAATACATACTGCAATCTCGATCACATGTGAGATGTTTGCGCGCATGATTCGCGCCTACATTCAACCGGAAAATGAACGTGGTTTGAACATTGAGATTCAACAGCTGTTATGGCGAATGTCGTGGGTGGGTACCACTTCGATTTTAGTGTTTGTTTCTCAGGTTTTTAGAATAAGATAAAATTACGACGATTCAGGACACGTTCGAAGTGGCCGGCTACCCGATCCCGCTTGTGCCCAAGCATCTTGACCGTTTGGCTGATGCGATTACGCTTGAACTGGCACCAGATGATTTAATACTTGAACTTTTTGGTGATGATGATGGGACGAAAACGCTGCTTATCGGCATTGGAGATGAAAAATGGTTGAAGTTCGAATTTGAGAACGCCGGCATTTGTCTGGTGGATGAGCCGCTCGGTGCGTCCTACGACGATCGGACTGCGTGCGCAATGCTCATGCCAATCTTGAATTCCGTATTGTAGCTGCTAGGTTGTGTGGTTCGTTTGGCACTGTTCATTTGACTGACCACAGAATGGGCTCTTATTTACCATGTACCAGTTTTGGTATCATTTACTTGCAACCTCCTGAGCCACACCACGTGTGCAACGATAAAGTCCGTGGTTAGCAAGTGATGGGAAATGATGTTGGGCGGTATCCACTTTGTAGGCATGGTCGGGTCGGGCATTACCGGGATGCAAAATGGGTTGGGCCATATTTTTCGATGTCGTCCTTTCTGTGTTTTCGCCCAGAGTTTCCCACAGGGAGCGACTTTTACGCTGGTCAAAATTACAGAAACAACAAGATCGCAAGAGATTACCCAACCCATTTTGCACCCCCGACCAAGCCCGACCCGGCCATGCCAGCAAAGTGCAGATCACCCACAGATTGTATTGTCGTGTTTTTTGTAAAATTGCGTATCGTTTGTGCAAGACATTCAATCAACAACTTCACACCACCATGGAGTCATGTGAATCAGCTGAAGATCTGTGATCTGTCCGGTTCGCAAGAAGGCAATACTTGTTCGGTGTGTTACGTTATCCACGCATCGTTCGTTACAGCTACTTACGAGCATTCGGCCTGGCATTGTGGCCTGTGACCACGGCGCCCGGGGGACCACAGGCGGTTGCTTCATTGATAGTTCGTGACCGACGCGCTTGAAACGTGCTTTTCTTCTTTTTTATGCGCAAATAAGCTGTGTATAACCATAGAAAATAATACAGAGAAACGATATAGCATCACACAAGGCGTCACATCACATTGGGTATATTGGCTAATACAAGGTTTTAACCGAATAAACTGTACAGAACGTAATGTATACTGTGGAATCACTACTCCCAAACAAAAAACAGTACATGAGAAGACTTGAAACATCACAATTGACTAGAGTAGAACACAGCTGACAGAAATGAAACTGAATGGCTGTTGCAACGTGCTGTGAATGGGTGGAACGTACAGAAAATTTGTTTTCAAAATGAGATCACCAAATAGTATTATGGGAATGTTTACATTGACATTGTTTGGTTATAAAAAGGTTAGAAGGTTGACATTCACTCGGAGGTTCGATACAAAAGCTAATCGTAGTGAAAACGAATTGTGGGTGCAGCGGACAAGCGTAACACAATGCGAGTTTATTAATGTGACCAAATACGCCCTTGCTGTAGATTAATTATTATTACTTTGCTGCATAAGTTGCTGCGCGAATGCAGCCACGAGAATTTGTTCGATTTTGCCAATTCTGTCCGAAATGTTCTGTTCCAGCGACTCCACCCTTTTGATCAGCGTCTCCTGTCGTGCGTGCAGCAAGTCCAGCCGGGCGGTGACCGACAGAGCGTTCATTGACGGGCCGCCTGTGTTGTTGCTGCTGCTGGTGCTTGGTCCTCCGCGGTCCGAGCCGGGATCACCGCGGTTTACATTGCTCGAGTTCGAATTGGTTGCACTCGCTACTGAAATGGTCGCAGTTGTATTGATTTCAACTTTCAACCTTGAAGCTCTTAGTCATGTTATCAAGTACTAACACAAGGACGCCAATTTCGCTTCGAGATTCGTGTTTGACTTGTCCGCCTGCTGCTGCAACAGTGCCAGAAGTTCCGTGGCTCCGGTCGGGCCTTTCGCTAATCCACTGCTGCTTGAGTTTCGGTAACGGGTATTGCTGGAACCGGATCCCTCGTACTGATGGCTGTTGTCGTGATGGTCGTTCCAGCCATTGTTCGCCTGCTTGTTGCTGTTTGAGAAACGTGGTTGTTTCGGGCCACGCGTTATCTGCAACAAAGCAAATGGTGTTGAGAAATCTGCTTGTTCTGCACCTCAGTTAGTTTGGAAGAATGCAGCTCCTGAGCTACAGCTTACCACCGGTTCCTGCTTCACCATCGAGTTCGAACTGGATCCGAACAGTTCCTCCTCGACCTGTGGATTGTTGACCAAACAAGTCTCCAGATGTGCGCTCAGAGCTCCATCGGTGCCAAACCGTTTGCTACAGATCGGACAGGTCTTGATGCCGCCGGCTTGTTGCACCGGTGAGCCGAGTGGCCGTTTGCGCCGGCTGTTCGGTGGAGTGACATTGCCGCCGCCGCTCGACGTCAGAGATCCGCCGTTCAACAGCGTGGAGGAATCCAGGCCCAACGGACCGGGTCCGATGTCACCCAGACTGTTGTTGACACCGCGTGGACTGGCAGGCTTGCGACCGGCACTTGGGTTGCTGGTTGAACGACTGTTGCCACTCGGCGGTGTGCTGGATGTTGGTTTGGGCAATTGACGGGCCTGCGGGCCGACTGACGGAATGTCGGCCGCCACAACCGTCGATTCGCCTTTGCCTGTTTTCGTGACGTGGAATGCCTGAAACAACGTATGCATGTACAGGTAAAGCATTTCTCCGACACAAACTGTTTCTTGTGCGGGTGATGCGAAGGACGTGCGCACGAGCACGCATTTTACCTGCAGCCGGCGACTTCGCAGACCGGCAAGACTTGGGTCACGCTGGAATTCTTGCTGATGCGCTCGTTGCACGTGGTATTTTAAACTGAAATTGTTGCGAACGTAATGATGCGTCAACTTTTTTGTGAGATTAACTAAGCATTCGTCACGAACCTATTACTCCAGATGAATTTCGCTGGACACCATTGGCAAATCCACGGACGTTTGTTCGAGTGGATCTTACGGTGATTGTACAACGAACTGCGGTACGACAGACACTTGCCGCAATCCTGGCATCGGAAAGGGCGTTGCACACCGTGAACGTTGTACCTGTGCGTTGAAAGCAGGACAGCATTATCTGTTAATTTATGGAACGTCAAACGACGCATGACGTACAAAACGCAATATGCCGCATTTTATTTTGTACTCACATGTGTTCGACATATGTTTTCTCCAACGGAAATTGACTCAAACAAATGTGGCACTGGTTGCGTGCGATCTTTTGCCCGTCGTTCGTTGACGACACTTGACCGTCTTCCTCGTCAAATTCCCCCTCTTCTCCTTCCTCACCGATCTCCGGTTCTTGCTCTTCGTCCTGCAAGGTTAAAATTCTGCTTAGGTTCGCATTGACGGAACTACAAGTTCCGGTTCTCAGGTTCCACCTTTATTTCCTCGCCGATTACAAGATCCTCTTCCAAATCTTCATCTTCGTACTCAACCGCCACGCCACCGAAGTTTAACGAATTGTCCTCATTCGAATTTTGATCACTTTTCGCCTCCTTCGATTCGGCCGCTGTTGTTTTCATACTTAGAATGAGTGCCTTTTTGGAATGTCGGATTTGTTAGGATGCTAGTCTGAATATTTACATCCTACAAGTTTAAACACCTCTTTTAAAAGACACGTACGCAGTTGGAAAGGCAATCAAACTAAGTACGTACAGTATGCATGCAAGAGACTAAAAAAATTCGCCAATTATACGGACGCAGGTAGCGAGAACGTTGCAAGCCTATTATCGTCATACAACGTAATGTAATCTGTCTACAACATTAAGGTTGCCGTTGTAAACTATGCAGTTACGTACAACAACAGCAAGTGGCCTTTATCAGAAAACTGAAAACTAAACCGAGAGAGCAGGCAAGAGCGCGGGAACAAGCGTCCAACAAAATGGTGTGTGTACAGTTTACACTACAGCCCACTGGGCTTGTACGCATGCTGACACAACCAGAAAGATTGATATTGTATCGTTTACAGAACCGTATTACAGCTAGTGCCAGGCATAGCACCTTGTCATACGCTACAACACGGTCCATGGGTGTTTACAGAACTAGCAGTTTCGCTGATATTGCACACTCTCGGTGACTGTGTTAGCTCAGTACAAAGTTCTGACAACAGCCAACTATGTACGTATGATTGTAGCTTTCACTATCATGTAGACGTTATTATTTGGGTTTACTATGTTTGAAATTTCGCATACAACGGCACAACATGTAGACATCATGGGATAAATGTGCGCGAGCGAGTGTGCACCCACTGCTTTTGTATTGCATGTACATGTACAGTCAATTATTAGCTGCGCAGGTTCACAAGTGAGCAACACGCAGCTCTCAGCTTTCGCGCTGCAAGCTATGGGTATACAACTACAAGAACATTGACCGTGTTACCCAGTTGGACACCATGGTACCTGTGCTGTACTGTAGTTGGCAGTGTATAGCCAATGTTGAGCTCACAGAAAATCAGCAGCTCACGTACAGTAGTCAGCCAGCACCTAAGCTTTAGTACATAATGTTGTTATTCCCATTTTGTATACACAGTCCAAGTCAAAATCGCTGTGTTTTGAAAACGCAAGCACCGGCATACGGCAGCTAGGTAGTACCTAACATTGTGCTGGTTTTGTAAGCTGCTGCATTAGCCCACACATAACATGCGCTCGGTCAATTTCGTACTGTACTGACGCTGTGTTGTGCAGTTGTGGTGTGTACATGAACACGGACAAAATCTCGAGCTAATAGTATGTATGGATCAGAGCTGTGGGCTTGGTAAGAAAAAAACGCTCAGTAGCACTGCACGGTGGCAAAAACGTAATCGTGGGTATGTTCGGACTAACCAATTGCATAATGAAAACTTTCGAACAAGCATATTTGATACGCACGTCAATAGAACAGGTAGGGCAAAGTAAAGTTAAATGTACTTTACAAAATGAACTCAGGCACCAACGTACAATGTCACTATGGTCAAGTCTAAAATGTCCTACTAAATCGTACAATCTATAGCTGTGAGAATGTAAAGGCGTGCAGGCGAGGCGAGCACACATTGCTCAACTCCACGTGACTGCCTATTGAACCAAAAGCATCGCCGAAAGCAGGCGGCGGCGGGCAGGCGCAAGCGCAAGTGCGACCATGCAAGCGCAAGTGTGGGGTGTTATGCAATGCTTACACAACCGAAGGCATGTACATGCCGTAAATGGTCGACGCTGCTTGCTCGCGCTGGGCAACTACTAGGTAGTAGCTGCACATGTATACGGTAGTAGTGGTCGTGTGCCGCTGATGCCGGTTGTTAGCAGAAACAGCGCTATACAACAGCAGCGCAGCAGCTGTACGCACACATGGGTACAACACAACACACAGTGCGTGCACGCATGACGGCCGCTCGTGTCACTGCGAAGATAATCAATAGAGCGCTGCTGCGCGGTCGTGTGGTGGTGGACGCTCAAACTCGCGCCGCACAACTACACTGCACATGTGCATACATGTATACATTGTATACGTCGGTTTGATGTATAGTTGCTGGACCGTGCGTGTATACAAACTAGGTACACACTCGGAGTGCAGCTACACAGCAGACACATAAAATCGAAGCTTTTGCATTGCACCAAACGAAACCGCGAGCAAAAGCTCCAACTACGGTAGACATGTGCCTCGGCCCAAACCATGCTGCTTTTGGCTGTTGTGTGGTGCAAATACCATGTGTGTATAGAAACGAGAGAGGACGGTTTAGACTGCTTGCGTCAGTCAGTCACTGCAGTGTGTGCCCCTTTTATATTATCTGTGCGGTAACAGAGGCCTACAAAAGTTATGGTTATGGCCAAACGCGCCGTGCACACAATTGCGAACACAAACACTGCATTTAACAACAGCGAGGGACCTGGTGCTGCATTCTTGTGAAATATGGTTACTCAACTTCGTATATACAGAGGCTTATCCAATAAGATATACGTCCTTGCTGCTGTATATTGTTGCGTTCTCAAACCCGGAATTACTGTAAATTTTGTCTTGCGAAGCCGATCGGAGAATCTCATTTTATTATCACACTGTTATCACAAAACTAAGTAAAATCTACTACAACGTTTCTAAGGAATGTACTATTGGCAATAGCTAGTGGACAAGTAACTTGGCTGGCTTGTTTCGCTTGAATGTAACAGTCCTTTGTCTAAGTACATAAAAAAGAAACATCTGATCCTCGAATAATTGTTTAAAGTCGCGAGAACAACAGAATTAGTTAAAACACGCCTAATGGTCACTGCTGTCGCTGGCAGGTTACGAACAGCCGTGCATAATGTCCTTCTTGATATCATCTGCCATGTCATGGTTATACTTGCCCGGGTACACCTTTCGGACACTGCCGCAAATCTGGTGCAAATTCTCGAACGACGGATTTGGTCCGACCTCAAGCGCCCATACGTCGGCAACTCGGCGCAGATCGCGCGCTGTGTTGAACGGTGTTGGACAACAATTGGCTGAATTGTCCGAGCTGCAATTGTGTGTGTGTGTGTGTGTTCGGATGTGCTGGTTTGCGATTGAGGTTATAATATACAGTACGAGTACATCAACTCACTAGCCATCTCCAACGAGCACGACGTAGTTGGGTGCATCAGGCCGATCACCATGGTCGGCGGTGAACACCATGTTGAGAGCAATTTGCAGGCCACTGTAAGTGTTGGAAGCGTTCGTTGGTTCACACATTGTTACAAATTAGGAGCGAATAGCTTTGAAACTAGACCATTTGGACGACACAAGTTCATGCCGACTCACAGGTCAATATCGCTGATGCCGAGATATTTCTCCCAGCTGTGCGTGGTGATGTAGTCGTGAATCTCGGGGTACGTGTTCATTTCGGTCAGATCGAACGAAATGCCACTCGTATTGTCCGGGTTCGAGTAATGAATGAGCGCGTAATGGTTGCCGTCCTCGCTGGCACCGAGCACCGATGTCATGTTCAGCACCATGTGCATCATCTACAATCAAACATTTTGTTAACCTTAGAACTTATAGCTTGATAATAAATTATGCCAAAATTTGTCCAACCGAATGAATCACGGGCGCCAAGCGCTCGGACGTGGCGACGATAAACGCAATGTCGGCGTAACCTGCAACACCGTCACCTAAACCGGCGCCTAACGTCGCTGGAAAGTTGAATATGAACAGAAGCCCATGAAACATCAGCCCATGCCCGTCAACCAACAGCTGTGCGGTGGTGGTGTCTTCGTGCTGCCTGTCGGTGTGGGTGTAGGTGTGGCTGCGGATGTGCTGCCCGTACCTGTAGTAGGTGTTTGTGTGGATGTTGCTGCGGATGTGCTGCCCGTCCCTGTGGTAGGCTTTGGTGTAGATGTTGCTGCGGATGTGCTGCCCGTCCCTGTGGTAGGCTTTGGTGTAGATGTTGCTGCGGATGTGCTGCCAGTGCCTGTCGTAGGTGTTGGTGTAGGTGTGACTGGTGTACCGGTGGTATGTGGGCATGGCAGCCGATCCATCACGTGCGGCAGAAGACCTTGCAGACCACTGAAATCAACCGTGGTGGAATAAAGTCATTGCGTTGATTTTTTTGTGATCGACGCGTAACGCTTCGGCTCTACCGTGACTCCTGGCGCAAACCAAAGCGTCAGACGGCAGAAGTCAACGCCGACAAGTGATCAACGCGTTATGCGTGCCACAAAAACCACGACCTTTTGATCGATCCCTGACATCATCTTCAGCGCTCATATGAGAAATGTCTGAAGTTTCATGCGTAACAGAAAATTGTGAAGAAAAACTCGTCACTAACGAAATGCCGGTCACATTGAGCACCATGTTCTTGTCGCCAGCGATGCCCAACAGTTCCATGTAGTGCTGCGGTCGCAAGTATCCGTTGACGCCGTTCATGCCGATGCACAGGATGGAACCGTCGATTGGGTCACCGCGAATCGCCTTGCCGACGTCCACTGGATCGCTGCCGACGTTGTGCCTGCCGGGTCATGTTGCATTGTGAAACATCACTCTGCTTTCACTGTCGGTGAATGACTGCTCATACATATATTAACTGTCAAGAATGTGTGTGTGACAGATAATATGATCGCGAAAGAAACGGAATCTAACCAGCCGTCCGAGAACAGAATCACCATTTTCTTCGCTCCGGTCCTGGTGGAGCCCGGTCCGGTCAGGATATCTTTTGCTTTGGTGAGCCCACTAAAATGGCAGAATTGCGCATGATAAATCCATTGAATTTCAAATTCGGAAGATGGTCCAAACGTACAGTGCAGTGTCTGTTGTTCCAACCGTGTCTGGTATTTGATTGATGTGCTGTAGGATTTCATTTCCGGTTTTGAAATCGTTAAGATTCCATGAATCGCGGATTTTGTTGTTGAACACGACGCCGCCCACTTGCACGGAATCGGCTTGAATCAGCAGGGCATTGATGAGTACGTCAACAAAGTCTTTTATCTGTAAATGTCACTCAATTGCTGCCTGGTACAAATGAGTTCGTCGAGCCTGAACAGACCCTTTTGAATTCGTATGAAGGGACGCTTTCGGATTGGTCGAGCACAATCACCAAATCCAGCAAGCATTTCACTGGCGGCATCGGACCTAAATTCAGAGTTGGCCTTTGAGAATGCACATTGATGTCTGCTATCAAAACTGCGTGCTCACTTTCATTGATGCATACGGCACTTCGGATCCGGTTCCACGTGTAGCCCTTCTCGTCGTGGCCGATCATCTGGAAATATACTCGTGCACAAGTGCACCGGTTCTTTTGAACGTTTGCCAAATCAAGCAACATACCACCATTCCGAACGCGTGCTGCGGACATTGGAACGGTTCACTGACGTGGTCATACGAACAATTGGCTCTGTAATGCATACGTTGGCTGGACAACAGGTTGCCGGCCGAGCTCCACAGTTGGGTGTACTCGAACCGTGACCGCGGGTCGAGGTTTGTCACGTTGGCAACCATGTAGTTGTTCTCTGTAAATGTCACACGTCATGGAAAACATTTCGTTTTATGTTGCTTGGTAACGCGACCACAACAGCGCTCCCAGCTGTGTTGTGCCACAAGATACATTATGTACTTGTGCGGTGCGTGTGTATATTGATACCATGGTTGTGCTTACTTGTTCCTTGAAGCGGTTCTGGGTCGGGGAAATCGCTGAATTGCGTGCTGCCGAATCCGTAAAACACCTTAAATTCGTAGATTAATTGATTACGTTTCCTTAAAAAAAACTTGCGGCATACGAAGCCACTGAAGTCTGGAGACCATTCAATAGTACCTGAATGTCTGACTGCGAATGTACGATGGCGTGACACATTTTGCCCCATTCCGGATTGCCGTCTTGCGTCGTGAATTCGGCACGCCATACACCCGGAGGTAGACGATCTGTACAATGTACATACATACAGTACATAAAGCGAATCACGTAGGTAAACGAGAGTGGATTTGAGGCATGTATACATTCAAACAACTCACTGTTGTCCTCGTCGTAAGCATGTTTCTGGCATACGAACATCATTTGATCCGTGCACGCCTTGTTGTACCACTGTGCCGTGTTATTGACGTGTCGCACAGCGATGCAGTTCTTCGTGTGCGTCTGGTCATCCGGCTGGTTCGGGCCCCAGTTCAGATACCAGTGGCCCACCTCAATAAGGCAAGCCACCATTGTTGCATGATTACATATAAACTAAATTTCGGAAATATATCGGCAGGTTGTCTCACAGGCAGCGGTTCCGATAGCGAATCCCACTCATAGTTGCCCTCAATCTGAATGTCATTCAATCCTGTCCAGTAGTCATAACCCTTGGCTTCGGCTGAAAAAGCGGGTTGCATTATGTTGCATACAACCGTGAACCTAATAAAAAGCAACGAACAGTTCATGAAGTTCTGCTTGTCTTCATTGAGAATGTTCACCAGCACTGCACCCTTATCGTGACAGAAGTTCTGCGCATCGCGCCACGACATCTTCTTGATTGAACCAAGAAAACACTGGTGACCGTGCTGGTCCCAGCCGTCGTCGCACGCTGAAAGTTTAGATTTCGATCAGTCGTTCAATCAGGTTGGTGAAAGACAAGAATCACTGACGCGTGATAGCCTGCTGCACTTGAATGCCGGAATCATCGACCAATTTCACGGTTTTGTATTGTCCACCTGAAACAGAACGTTCTCGTTTCCAGAATATTCTGCCCGCATTCAAAATTCAAACCCACCCTGCGGCCCCTTAATTGCGACATTCGCTTTGTTTCCGTGAATGTTCACAGTGAAAGCAACCGTGTGCGAATCAATTGGAATGAAGATGGTTCGTTTCTGGGTGCAGTCGGGGAAGATGTAATCGAAGATAAGATTGTCTTGGTAGATTGTCGGTATCGTGTGCAACAGCTGGAAACAAGCACAAGTCTGGGTCATGTGAACACGAGCGTCATGCGTGGCCGATCCAAATTCTCGACCCACTTCGATGATTCCGGATTTTCCAAACGTCTTGAACACCTGACCGCTGCTGAACTCGGCCACGTTGTGGTACGCCTCGTATCCGTCGTCTGTGGCATTGCCGCATCGAGGCGCTGTCAGGAAGGTGTTCACCTGAATTATAAGCGCAGTAGGTATTTTGACTGGCATCTGAAAGTTCCCTCCATCCACTACGCCGCACACATGGCAAATATTACCTGTGCTTTTGTGTTCTCAACTTTCTGGAACACGTTGAACGTTGTGTTGAAATCGGTCTGCGTCGGTGAGTCAGTGAACACGTACACGAAACCGTACCGGAGAGAATAGTCGAGGGCTTGATCGAGCGCAGCGAATGCCTGGAATTGAAAAGTAAACGACGCTTTCATTGACAAAAAATGATACAAATATGTTCACATTTCCGTCGGTACCTTTTTCTTACAATCTCCCGTTCTGTTGCTGGGGAAGATGTGGTGCACAAACTCCATGATGTACAACGGATCGGACGTGACGATGTGGGTGAGGACATCTGAGAAAACGAATTTGAAACTGCGTTCAAACGTGTATTGACATCAGCAGGGCGGTAAGTTACTGGTACATGTAAGCACGCTGGACGCTTTACACGCTGATTCTGATTCATGACATGAACAGATGCCAACACATTCAACTTCTGGTTGAAAATAAATGTTATAAAATGCACCTTGATCATCGAACGTGTGCAGACTGTACTGTGTGATGAAGTACTTGTGGTGTTGTTGGAACTCTTCAATGATCTGCGTGATGTAGGTCTTCAGCGCGCCGATGTCGATTTGCGACGATGCGGTGTTCTGGACCACCAGGCCGAGTGACCGAAAGTTGGCACTGAACAGCGGTACCGGACTTTGCACGGTGCATTCGCCTGAAAGTGGCAAGTGGACCCGGTCAAGTTGATGTCTCTGCGTGGCGAAACGAACACGGCTATGCACGGTTATGCTATGTTAAGTTGGCTTGCTATGCCACGCTATGTTATGATAAAACGGTTATGCACTCACGCAGCAGGCAGTGATGTCCAGCAAAGTTCATCGGACATTTGCACGTGTTGTCTGGCTGTCTCGTGCCGCCGTTAAAACACCTTAAAGCGAGCTACATATACATACATTGAAGAATTGACAATCGTCCAACTTCATATTTTTCACTTACACGATCGTTTCACAATGTTCTCCCACCCATTCCACCGGACAGACGCAAATGCCCTCCGGTGACAGTTGACCGCCGTGTTCGCACGGTGGCGGCTGTGGCGTCGGTGTGGTCATGAAGCTCGTCGTTGTGGATGCGTTCGCGGCTGGAAACCAAATTTTATTGATTTAATTTCGTTAGTTTTGGTGAAAAAATGACAAACAACCTGCGCAGTTGACGATGTCCGTGCGTTGGAACGAGTAACCGTTCTCGTCGGTGCCGAACATCTTAAAGCATATGAAACATCACAGCTGGAAAAGGTGGATTTGCGTCATCCAAGATCGTAGAAGCACTGACCTTGTAATAGTAGATATCAGCCGTGCGACAGAAGATCGGCCCGAATACGATGTCATACGCGCATCGAAACCTAAGATATACCCCATGAACATTATAACATCCACTGAAATTGTCACGTGGAGGACCCTCTACCTTTTCGACGGGTCATATCCGTGCAGTAGATCTCCGTTCTCCCAAATTTCCAGCACCCGAACAAATCCAGGGATGCCCAAGTTGTTGGCGTGTGCGACGGCATATGAGAACACGCCGCTGGGAATGCCGGGCGCCGGGAAATCGTTGTGTTGCGATCGCGGTCCGTTGACGAAACCGATGCTGATCGTTAGGTCGGTCTGGGCCTGGAATAGAAAGAAGGGGTGTTAAGGGCATTCAACTGAGTTACTATAGTATCTGCACAAACAGTCTCGTCTGAACCCAGACTGATCCGCAGTCACACAACTTACATGTGATTGGTAGACGCACGGCTGCGATGCGCTGAATGTGACCAGGTAGTCGCCAAACTTCGGCTCGTTGTAGCCGACCACGAGCGTCTTCGTGTCGTTTGTGATCACCTCACTTGGATAGACCGGTTTGCCTGAAAGACCATCAGTTCTTTTTATGCATTTGACACTTCGTGCTGCAGCCATTCAACAATGCGGCCAACCGGCAGAATCGGTCAGATCCAATTTCGGGTTCGAGCCCATCGATTTGCCGTCGACCATCAGAAACAGCGCGCTGACGTGCGAATCGACGTGAACGGCCGCCGACGAGGCGCATTTGTCTTTGTACACTCGGATGTCCATTGGGAAACCACGATCGGGGTGTGGCGGCACGACTGAACCCTTCTTGTCGCACAGAACTGAAACGAGCGCAAACTACAAGATGAAATATACATGCATAAATGG
The DNA here is from genome assembly GCA_030248065.1 of Rhynchonema sp. JSB1_4. Lineage (NCBI taxonomy): Eukaryota > Metazoa > Nematoda > Chromadorea > Monhysterida > Xyalidae > Rhynchonema > Rhynchonema sp. JSB1_4. Next base: position 122,977 of record JASAMV010001482.1, on the reverse strand, counting down.
TCGGCGAAGAACAATAATCAACGAGTCCTCACGCAAATACCCACCAATGTCACAGTATCGTCCAGTGAATCCCACTGGACAAGTCACTGGCACCGGACATTGCATGGCGGCAGGCGAAACTGGGTCGGCACCTGTGTCACCCTCCAGTAGATGCCGAAGTTCTGACGTGTCTGTAGATGTTTCATGGTGTTTGTGTGCAACGTGTTGACAGCGTTTATGCGATACGGAAAGAACTACCCTACCGAGCGCATGTGCCACATTCCACGCCAGAGCCAGTCCAAGTACCAGTGAGATCCTCATGTCGTTGACCGATTCTCTGCCTAAAAGTGAAATGTGCGCTTTGTGGTACTTCGTATAACTGTGATTTCAGCGCTGGCCATGTGTATCCAACGATCAACAAAGTCAGATCAACATCCTAATCACAGCACGTAGAGACGGACTCAACTCATGTTTGATGCCCGCACTTAAAAACTGCAACTTATGCTCAACTTTTTTAAAGGCGGTGCCCGGGAGTTTGTGTTGCAATGCAAACAAACGGTCGATTTTATGTGCTATAAGCCGAAAATTGGGCGCTGCACTGATTTCGTCAGTTAGGTGCTTAGCCGGTAAAAAGTTGTGTTATTGCTGATAAGATTACATTTGCGTGTACCTGACTACCAACCAGCTGATGCTTGTCGTGTATCTTGTTTTTGCATGTCATAGCTCTACCGTAACATTCGCTTTCTAAGCCCCCAATGGGATTTTCTGCTGCATACTTTTTAAAGTTCCTTGACATGACAAAGTTTACGTGTTTCAAAACCATAGGGAATCTGATTCAACGTCGCAATTAACACATAGTATCACGCGCCAACACGAGCCCGATTTCGGAGGTACAGAATAGTGAAACATTCATACGTGGCCGCTGGTTTGGGAAATGTTACACGTTGTAGAATACAACGGGGTGCATGATGATTTTCTCTTTCTATTCGTTTTGTAAGCACTCCACGTCCGAAATCGGGCTCGTGTTGGCGTAGCTTGCCTTTATATGTAGATCTGGAGCTACGTTCTGAAAACTTGCGGCTGACGCCCGTGGCTGCGTCTGCTCCGAATTACCGTAGTTAAAAATCAGTGCGCCGTGTCCTACATATGTGTGCGTGCATGGCTTCCTATTGAGACTCCATTTTTATGATTAATTGTGCGCTGTGATAACTGCAACAACTGCTTCTTATCAGCTCCCGCCTATCCCACAACCAGTGAAAAACACTTATCGTAATAAGTATTTTTTCAGCCGAAAATGTTACACAAATAGCAATAAGACTGCTAATATGATGTGTATCTAGAAGTCGTGATTTTGAGTCTTCTTCTTACTGTGTTTTTCTCATATTGATTTTATTCAATCGACTTTCAGTTATCAGTTGACAAACAAACAGACATATGGATAAAATGTGCCGTCAGGATTAATGTGGTTTTAACAAAGTCACGGCATGATAGTTCACTATGGATTCGCGGCAGCTGCTGCTTCCCGCGACAAATAGTAGGTCCAGTAGCAGATATTGAACAACATGAATGATGCCGGGAATGCATAGCCCGACACCTTGTCAATATCTTGAACGGTGCATTTGGACAGCCATATTTTCAACTGGTTCCTCCATTGCGACCGACGTTTCATGTCGTGATAACTGCGCAGCAACACGTACGGACTGTCCTCAATGCGCTCGTCGCCAACTCCGGGGCCATTCTGTCGTTGATTGACAGGAACCTGAAATTTGGACAACACAATCATCAGAGGAACGCAAACCATCGCATGCACATGTTTGTTCCGGAGTTTTCCACATAAAGCCCCCGGGGACCTATTCGGAAAAAAGGTGTAAAATCGGCATTTTTGAGGCAACTGCTTGTCCGCTTCAAACGTTTGCCTCGAGTATACCCCCCCGATGGTTCCATTCGGACACATTTCTAACATAACCCTCGGAGGGAGCTGTGTCTGAAACGCTCCATATGCATATGCGTGACCTAACTGGCGTTGAAACTTGCATAGATGGGCTGCTTTATCAAATGATCTCCTCAAAACGTTGCAATCTAGCACGTTCGGTCATCGGGTCTCCGTGGTCCCAACCTGTCTATAACCATGCACGGCACAGTACCGCATCGTCACTCGTCCCGACGCAGCTGGGCTTTGCACCAGGCTCAACGGTGTTACCGCCCTTTGCTGATAGAAAATCGTGTCGGAATCTGGCGGTCTTAGTCGCCGATCGGTTGGCTGGGTCTGTCGTTCATTGTCCTGCTGTGCGCTGTGCTCCTGCGCTCCAGGCGGGCGCTTCGATGATGTTTCACGATGATCCACTACACAGTAGCCGACGATGGCCAGCTCCAGTAGCGATGCGAAGATCATGATCAGACAGAACAGCATCCAGACATCTGAATAAGTGTAGGTCATTGAACAGATTTTCAAAGGCGTTGCATCGAGCTAGAATAATAAAGATCTTACCCAGTGCCTTGACGTAACTGACACGAGGCAGATTTCGCATGATATTGCCGAACTGGAACGTCAACGCGAGCAGCGAGTTGACGCCAAGCATGGTTCGCGCCGGAATCATACGGGGACCGAGACAGAAGCTAATCCAGCTGTAAACTGTTTCTGCATTGGTATTTGCCAAAATTGTTTTCTACTTTTGAAAACTGAGCCACTCTACAAACCTGATAAAAATTGTAAGGTATGTCGGCAAGTAGGCCTGCATGATGTACCAGCCGTACCGTCGTTTGAACACAAACTTCATGTGCAACTCGTTCCAAATGCCCGCGGGGTATTGCTGTCAGAGAAAAGCGTATAAACGGCGACAGCTCTAGAATCACAAACACGTGCGAAACAGGAACACTATTACCGTACCTACCATTTGCTCCATTCCAGTTTCAGCACTGGTCATGGTGAAGTCGGGAAGTTCGATTTTCTCTTTCATTAGCGATATCGGTGTGGTGTTCAGCCAGCGCATGTCGACCTGAAAAATCATCATCTTACTTTTGACCGATTGCACTTTCCTTTTCAACACTTGAAAAACCTGCCTCTTGCGAATTGTAATTGAAACTCTCGAGCGTCAGCTCACAAACGTGCTGGTCCATGGGAAAATTGCTGAAGTCCATTTTGCACGGACCTTGCACTCGAAGTCTGGAAGTATATTCTTAGCGAAGTGAATCAATCCGAAAATTGTATTGCAGCACCGGTGAAATTTTCATGGACTTCCGGCAGCGAATAGTTAGCTTCACAAACCTGTAATTGACCCAAACTGTTCCATTGGGGTAGATCATGAGAAATACGTTTTCGAACGGTGATCGATGTATTTCGGCGTGTTTACTATCAATGAATACGGTGTTGGGCTTCCAAATGTGCTTAAGAATGTCATTGTTGAGCGACAGGTTGTGTTTGCACGGATTCTCTTGTTCGTAGTTCAACGCAACGTCCACCCACAGCTCGTTCACGTAAATGTCCATCTGAAAGATTCACTGCTTGCGTGATTGTTTTTATTGCACATTTTGTTGTGATACATAACTTGGGCGTGTGTTAAAGGTGCTGGTCAACAACCCATCGACTTCGTTTAATCTTGGGGGCAGGGGCACATTAAGAAAGGTAGAATATCGTGTTACTCGACCCTGACTTGGGGAGTCGATTGGTTGCTTCCTGATGTTTCACGGCCGGGTTGAAGTTTGCCCCTCAGTGAAAAAATGCAAAAATTTTGCAGGGTTTCCGTGGAAAGGACAATTCGCGACAACGTTTAATAATTTCAGAATATCAAGCACCAACGTTTGTTTCAACAGTATGATATACAGCTTTGCAGGAAACAGCTTGTATCCTGAAGGAGAAGTCATTTAGTTCCAAAAACCTGGTGTTTTTTGGTCACCGTTTTCTTCGCCGATAATTTTAAGCATCTGCGATTGACCAGCAAATGTGTTGATCGGACACAAAAATCCTCTAATTATTGTGTACATAACCTGTGCTTTTGAGTTCTTTGCACCAAATGCAGCTAACGCAATAATTCGGACAACATGCGCAAGTCGGTCATTATGGGCGTGCGCGACCCCAAAAAAGACAAAACATTTTTGAGTGCTCGAATCTGCACGTTGTTTTTGAGCGCGCGCACTGATAATGACCGACTTGCGCATGTTGTCCGAATTATTGTATTAGCTGTGTCTGGTGCAGAGAACTCAAAAGCACAGGTTATGTACACAATAATTAGAGGATTTTTGTGTCCGATCAACTCATTTGCTGGTCAATCGCAGATGCTTAAAATTATCGGCGAAGAAAACGGTGACCAAAAAACACCAGGTTTTTGGAACTAAATGACTTCTCATTTAGGATGCAAGCTGTTTCCTGCAAAGCCGTATATCATCCCGATGAAATAAATGTTTGTGCTTGATATTCTGAAATTCTTAAACGTCGCCGTGTATTGTGCTTTCCACGGGAAGCCGGCATAACTTTTGCATTTTTTCACTGAGGGGCAAACTTCAACCTGACCGTGAAACATCAGGAAGCAACGAATCGACTCTCCAAGTCAGAGTTGAGTAACACGATATCCCACCTTTCTTAATGTGCACTGCCCCCAAGATTAAGCGAGGTCGATGGGTTGTTGACCAGCAGCTTTAAGCGAATGGCTGCTGCTCAAAGTTTGTCAATCGTCCAGTGGTTGTACAGTCCAACCACGAACTCATGAGACGACTTATTTTGAAGTTGACTTGAACGGATCCAATAATGTTCCGGTTCCACGTATTTCAGAAATGAAAGAAAGAGAAACTCATGTATTTTTTTAAAACACGCTCTCCACCTCGGTGCGTAAATTCCCTTTTGACTCCCACAACATTTGCGTGTTGAACAACGCTGCTGTTCGCGTCAGCACGCAACAAGTTGAGGAGTTGAGGTCAGCCAGCTGGAACTTGTCATCATGTCTCTCGGCCCAATCTCTTTCTTTTGTTTGCGAAAACACGTGTAACCGGCGCATTTTTGAATCTGGCCAAGCAAGCTTTACAAAGAGTCGTCTCATGAGCACGTGGCTGGACTATACATACAGTAATGCTCTATGTATGTAAACAGCAGATACGAGAGTTCACAATATGAGAAGTTATAGAAACATGTACCTTCCCTTATTACTTCTGAAGTGTGATAATGTTGGTTTTTTTCGCCCTGCTTTCGCAAACAGTCCAAGGCGCCAGGGCTCGTGAGTGCGAACGCCTCTGGCAAATTTGCGTCCAAAAAAGCCCAGCAGATCTCATTGCTGGGCTGTAACATCACTGCGTGCAAACTCATCAACAGAGAGTTTCGTCACATCTGTGCATAGCGAGGGCAGAGAGCCATTACAAGCAGTGCACATGGTGAAGTCACCACAACCAGCCTTTGCATCACCTTAAACAAAACTAAACTGGCAGACCTCAAAATCTGAGGTCAGTTCGCTGAGTTTGTTGACTTCTTGCACCCAGACCTCAATCCAGACAACCACGCCCAATTCACTGGGTCGACGGAAAGACTTGTAATTGGACAGAATGCGTTCGATCAGCTGAAATTGTTGAGGAAGCGATAATTATGCGTGAACAAGCACCGGTTTTATTATTGTTACGGTGCCCACTCAAGTTCCTCGTCGCAAAGTGTCCTGTTGCATCCCAGCATCCGCACCTCTTTATCAGATGTGCAGTTTCTTTTCGGATTGTATTTCGCGTCCAACGCCTCCCGACGTCCCGGCACGACATTCGCTGGATTCTTCGGGAACTCGTTGTCGTCGATTTCGTTGTGTCGGTTGATCTGTGTCTAATTCAAGTGTCTTGTCACTTTTAACATGTAAAATGCGTTTATCTAGTTCAGAACACTGATGATGATAAGAGGCACTGTACTCTTGTACGGTAGTTTTAGACTAACCGCAAAATCATTGGCTCCCAATGAAGCTGAGCCGAACGCGAGGACGTTCGTGGACAACAGGATCATAATCGGTGTCAACATTCTTGATCCGTCGCATAAAAAAGGATTGGGTTATTATTGCCAACTGCAGCATGCAGAGAGTTTGTTTGACTTACTGTAGATTATTCCTGTGGCACAAGCAAGATGTATGTACTTGCAGTGATCACAGGACTACGACCGAATGTCGGCCACAACAAGTCCGTTATTTCTCATTTCGCTGTTACAAACGGCACAAGCTATGGTATAAATGACGCCAGATATAATGCATAAAGCAGCGATAATAAGCACAAAAGCGACGTAAAAAAACTTGAGCACCGGCTGGGTTCTGACAAGGTTCCCGATGAAGCAAAAAGCAGCAGGACTGCAAAAAATAGAACTCGTGTCACAAGATGAGCATGAATGGCGTGAGATAAGGGATTACCCCGTCATGTCCATGCCATCGGCAGTGCACTGGTGTTCAGGTCATTTTTCACTTTAGAATTCCGAAATAAGCATGTCCAATCGAGCATGCGCTAATCAAATGCGCCTCACTACACGATAAGTACGGCCATAATATGTCGCCTGTGCGCTTGCGCCCGGCTGAATGTGAGCGGTCTCTGTTGGGATTTTTGTACTTCGAAAGGTTGTTTTTCGTAAAACTACGCCTGTGTTTGATCAGCAGCACGCGCTCAAGAGCTAAGATCTTTGTCAATCAAATATATAGTTAGCTTCTTGCAGCGCATTCATTCGGTCTTGTAAAGGGTGGCGACCCTGTATATCTCATTGCGTCCGGAAAATGCGTCGAGGGATGCAGGTTAGGTTTTGCAAACATGAAAGTTCTTGTTATTAGCAAAATGAACTCATCGTGTGAAAGCTGCATGGTCACATTGGATTTCTTTTATTGGAAGTCACTGGCTCATGTCAAGAAGCCATACAGCTGAAAGAGTACATATCACTGACAGTCAGACAAAAACCTGTACGAACGTGCAAAAAGAACATATAAAACATGGTTAAAATCTGATGATGTATAAAAGTGTACACAGGTATATACAATATGTGGTTGCTGTACAAAGGATTTATTCAACAATCTATGGATCTGACAAACAGTATTCAGCATGGTACTTCAATAAATTGAACCATTGTATCTAAGATTAAAAAGATGCAGTCCGACAGTCTGACTTTAAAAACTTTGCTTTATTTTTTTGAGTAGTGCAAAAAGCCATCAGAGCATTGGGGAAAAATGCGAAAACATCGTAAATTTTGAGCTTGATCAATCATGGGAGCTTCAACAGAAAGTCCACTTGTAGTAACCAAAATGGGCAAGATCGTAATTTTACCAGATATTCGATGAAAGTTGATGATCAGAAAAATTGAAAAATACAAGTACTGATGAAGCAGAAACAAAACCTTCTCATTGTTCATATGGTTTGCTCTGAACAGAACCAGAGCAAGGAATAGTAAATGCTAAATAAACAACATGCGCATGTACAGGTAGTTCAAAGCCCTGCGTGCGCTGCTGTCAAGAAAAGAATAACAAATGAAGTAATTACACTGTCTGAGACTCAATCGTATTATTATTTACAATGATGAAAAATGCACATACATGCGCACAGGAAGAACACTATGATTATGAGCTGAGGCTTTAGCCAACTTACGTATACAGTAAATAAACATTGCGCATTTCGTTGTTGCTGTGTGATTAAACCTTTTCTTGTGAGCTGTGTGTATAGATAAACCTGAGCTCTTTTAATCTCAGTTTTCAAAAGGACGCCCGAAGCGGTTGCCACATGAACAATGAACAAGAACGGAATTGCAACCAAGTTTTAGTCTCAAGTACCTGGCAATAAATGAACCCAAAAATGGCTATCTCGATCTCGACAATGCTTCGTTTTTTTAAAGGTGAGGAAATTCTCATGGCCAAAGCTTTACAATCCTACGTCTAGTCCTTCCTGATCAGGTTTGTTCAGATAATAGGTCCAGTAGACGACATTGAACAAGGAAAACATGGTGGGAAACGCCACACCGGCGACTCTGTCCACTTTGGTGGGCGTCGGCGTGAAGAACTTGATCACCTGCTTGCGTCGTCTCCGATCGAACCAGCCTCGCGCGTGTCGCGCGTTCGATTCCTGTCGGGCGTATTTGGCCAGATCCAACATGTACTTGGTGTCCGGCTGATGCAGCGGCTCCGAAATGTCATTGTTTGCGCCGTTGTCACCTTGATGGATCAGGGCACGGTTGTTCAACGGACTGTCCCCGTCAACCACCAGACCCTCGGTGGTCGTCTTCACGTACTGTCCGCCAGCGATCGGCGGATGGTCGTGGTTGTGCTGCGCGTGGTGATGTTTCACACTCTGTCCACGACTGCCGGCATGTTGCTGTTGGTCGTCCTTCGTCAGACCGGCCTTGGCAGCGGCTTCGGCCGCCGCCTTCGCGGTCGCCGCCGCCGCAGCCTCTCTGGCTATCTGCATCTCTGTTTTCGGATTGACGATCTCTCGAACCATGAAGCCGATCACAGCGAGCTCGATCAACGAGCCGAAAATGAACGACATGCACGCCAACATCCACACGTCTGAAACATCAGCAGATGCTGTGATCATTTTTGTGGAGACAACCAGAATAATAATTTTTCAATTTCAAAAAAGATGACAACCCAAACCGATGGCCTTGACGTAGCTGACGCGCGGCAGATTGCGCATGATGTTGCCGAACTGAAAGATCATCGCGAGCAGCGCGTTCACGCCCAACATGGTGCGCGCCGGAATGGCCTTGTGCCCCAGCGCGAACGAGATCCAGCTGAAACCACGATTATGGCAAACATTTTAAAGGTGCTGGTTAACAACCCTTCGACCGCGCTTGATCTTGGGGTAGTAAATATAAACAAAGTTTGAACATCGTGCCACTCGACCCTAATCTGGCGAGCCGATTGGTTGCTTCCTGATGTTTCACGGCCACGTTGAAGTTTGTCCCAGGTGAAAAAACACGAAAAAATTTGAAACGCTGCTGTGACACGAATAGGCTGTTTCAAAGTTTGATACTGGAGTGACAGCAACCTCCAACATTGTGGCAAAAACCGCAATGCACAATAGCTATTGAAACGTCCGCATTGTTGAATAAAAAATAAAAGGTTTCAGAAACCTGGTCATTTTTTGCTAGGATTTTGTACTCGTGTAATTTTAAGCATCTGTGGTGAATGAAATAAGTTGTGAATTACAAATGAAAATCCTCTAATTATCAAGTCCATTGTTTGTGTTTCCAAGATTTCAAAACCCTACACAGCTCACACAATGTTTACCACAACATGCGCCAGGCAGCCTTTCCAATGCACACACACACCACGCTTGCCAGCTTTGAAACATTGCTGTGTTGTCGCTGTGCCGGCTGTGTGTTGTCGTTGTGTGTGTGCTGTGAGAATGGCTGCCTTGCGCATGTTGTGGTAAACATTGTGTGAGCTGTGTAGGGTTTTGAAAACTGGGAAGCACAAACAAGGGACTTGATAATTAGAGGATTTTTATTAGTAATTGACAACTTACTTCATTCACCACAGATGCTTAAAATTACACGAGTACAAAATCCTAGCAAAAATGACCAGGTTTCTGAAATCTTTTATTTTTTTATTCAACAATGCGGACGTTTCAATAGCTATTGTGCATTGAAGTTTTTGCCACAATGTTGGAGGTTGCTGTCGCTCAAGTATCAAACTTTGAAACTTCCTATTCGTGTCACAGCAGCGTTTCAAATCTTTTCGGTTTTTTCACCTGGGCAAACTTCAACGTGGCCGTGAAACATCAGGAAGCAACCAATCGGCTTGCCAGATTAGGGTCGAGTAACACGATGTCCAGACTTTGTTTATATATTCTACCCCCTAGATCAAGCGCGGTCGAAGGGTTGTTAACAAGCAGCTTTAATTTTAATTTTGTGCCCTGGACCACATGATGCAGTACCCAGATGCCATGTACCTGATGAAAATGGTAAGATACGTCGGCAGATATGCCTGCATGAAGTACCACGTATAGCGTCGTTGGAAGATCAATGAAAGATGAAGCTCGTCCCAATAGCCGGCTGGGTAGATCTGAATGACTCAAGATACAGCTGATTACGATGTATACGTGTTCTCAATCATGACATTTATCGTCACCTCAGATTTGTTCATCGCTATCGTTCGGACCAGATTGAAATCCGGCAGCTTGATCTCTTTCAGCACGTACACGGGATCGGGCAGATCCGGATTCCATCTCATTTGCACCTCGCGATTGTTGTAGTTGAACGACTCGTAGATGAGACTGCACTTCTGACGATCCATTGGAAACTTGGTCAGATCCATGTCGCACGGCCCCTTGATTTGCACGCTGGAATCGCGGTGATGTTTCATTAAAAACATTTAACATTCCAATGTATGTGCGTCACTCAAGCTTACCGATAGTTGACCCAAACCGTTCCATTTGGGTAGATCATGAGGAAAATGTTGGTGAATGGAGAGTCATGGATTGAAGCCACTTTGCTGTTGACGAAACACGAATTCGGCGTCCACAGCGATTTGAGAACGTGGTGGGAAAGCGATAAGTTCTGCAGAAACGTTGAAACAACATTTATGTAGCAGCACGGTACGGCTTGCATGCTTTCAAAATATCGTGCTTGTCTTAAAGCAACACAATTCGTGCGTGTTCTCCATACCTGTTTACATGGATTTAAATGATCGTATCGTAACGCCGGATCCAGCCACAATTCGTTGATGTAGATGTCCATTTCAAAATCGTTGGTCTGCTCCGAGATCGAAGTGATTTCTTGAATCCAGAATTCGACCGTGACTTGCGTGCCATAGCCGACCTCGGTTTCTGGAAAAACAATTTGAAGAAAACCGTTCTGCATGCTGACTGACACTGAGCCGACTCATGAACTCTGTCCGTTCTCAGATTTCACTTTAATTACTCTTCGCCAATCTAGTCCCCATGTATATTCTTGTAATGAACTCCAACCTGGCACTCGGTGTTTGTTGTAGCCGGTCCGATTGAGCATCATCTCCAACAGTTCCGTGTTGTTGGTGCAGTTGCGTCGCAGGCCGACAAAGTCGTACAACGGATCGTTGGTTGAGGTCACCGGCGGCGCTGTTTGTTGCATGTTCACGCCATAACCTGTGTGATACCATTCATTCACAGGTTTGTTCACTGTGTACTGCATCGATCCACGATCATCATGATAGTATGAAAAAAGCGCACGTTGGGCTGCATCTACTTTGAAACTAAGCATGACGACTACAACTATACGGTTGAACTACTACAACTTGGTAAACGTAAATTTTATTTGGAGTGTACTTGCGATAGAATTGGATCACTTGCATTCACCGTGAAAGTTGTTCATCTGGTGTGGGGGAACAACTTTCATACACTGGTCGAAAGTAATGCTGCTACGTAATCGTGGTGCATGTCTTCAAACTTGATACGGCTGTATGTTGTAAGAAATTGTCAGTAAAATGCTTTTAGATTGACATTTCTAGACAGTGCAACCACAACCATCGGGCCCTGGTACACTGGCGACTCTGTAATATACATAAAAGAGCAAAACCTGGAAAACGAACGAACCTGGTTGATCAGGATCGATTTTTGTCTCATGTTGTTGATGTCTGGTGGCTTCCGTCGGATGCGCATCGTCCTTGGTGCTGCTTTGGTAGATGTCTTTGACCAATGATGGATTGGCATCACACCAAATTTGTACCAGCATTATCAACAGCAGGAATACTTGTGTTCGTTCCATCATATGGCGACACAAAATTTTAAATTGTCAAATTCTGAAAAAAATGGAACACCGTTTGGTTCAGTTGGTCAATCAGCTGAACGAAACCGTGACGGTAGAAGTGGGTGGTTGTCAAACACAGTAATTATTAACGGTGCGTGACGGAGACGAAATGAAGTGTTCGAGAAATTATTCATAAACCTATACCGTCAGTTACTCAAAAAGTTTCTGTGATGGCAGCACACAAGTGTTTTCTTGCATTTCGTCGGAACAGCATGTACGGTAGCTATACGCCCAAGCTCTGCGTGATTGTACATATTACATAGCTCCAAAGTGATGTACATGGATGGAAGACGGGCACCCATTAGTTGATGTTTTCACTTTAGCGCGTTGTCGCCCAGGGGAAATCCGGCACATGCGCGCACGCACACACACACCGGGCCGCGCAAACTTTCATTGGCGCGCCCTGCTGGCTCACAGCAATGGAGTTATAGACGAAAAGAGCTTCGGTTATACCGTAGTATATGAGATGGGTGGTCGGCAGAACAAGAGTGTTTGGTCCTTTGGGACGTCTTTTAGCGGTCCTAACGAACTGTTGGGCTGTCAATTAGTGCCACACAAGTGCAATCAAGTTAGCGATTGTGGCCCCTCCAGATGATGACGACGATGGTTACACAAGTGCACTTTGTGCCATCCGGCCTTGGTTATGTCCTTCTTTTCTGACAAGGTTGCAACCTGTGAAACATTAGGTGGCGCTTGAGATAGGCGCAGATTGAAAGTCGCAAATGTAGTGAAAAAGTGAATGGATCTTCGTATACGCACCGAGGATCATTGTTTATGCGCAGCGACCACAAAGCGGAAATGCACAAAAGTTCGTCGAAGCCAACATACTCACGTGGTTTACATTGTAATTTCTGAGATGGCGCGTTGCCTGAGAGTGCGAGCCACAACGCGAGTGTTTGGGGTGAGCGCAAAAAAACGACTGAGGAAAGGATAAATCGAAAAAATGAGGCTGAGCAGATGTTACCGTGTCATAAGCTCTGTGCTGGAAGTTCGTGACTTGTGATCGGTTACTGTCTGAGTTTCTGACAGACACTTGCATTGCACCACATACCATGTTACAACCCCACCTATGCAACTGTGCTCTCATGTGGGGTGTGGTATCCTTGGCGGTATCTATGGGTTGCCCGATACAAATGTCAAAGTATTTGCGATGAACGGTAAACGAATTCCGGCCATATTGTTCTGGCGTTGCCAGTCAATTCAAATCCCAAAAGATCATTGAATGAAAAATGCTGACTGAGATCAAGGTCGAGGCATATGAGTGATGCTCACAGCAACAATATTAGCACTTGGCAGTTTCAGTGGGACCGTGTTCAGATTAAACGAAGCAAAGTTTGTTTTGTAACCAACATCTTTGTGGGTGTTCCTAAATTCCACCTAATGCACCTGCATAGCTCAAAATAGCACGATTTGCACGATCTTCTTAGACTTTCGACCATGTTCTTTCATCATGACTTAGGGCTAGGCCCCAGGCCCATATATCTACAAGCACATGATTTGATTTGGTCCGAAACATGAGGCGTAACGCCACAGTCATTAGGATGATAAGAAGACGCTAAAAAAGGCTCTTTCGCCTAAAATTGTAGGTGCAATCGTATATGGTTTTCAAATTTGTTAGTACGATGTCTGCTGTGGCTCCAATTACATACTTCAAAAAATGCATGGTAGCAACGCTTGTCGTGTCATATGACCGTTATTACATGCGCAATCTTGTCTTATATGTAATTTATGGGGCCTCAAGCTCATGAAAAATTTAGACCCGTTTGAGCAAAATATGTATAGCAGCAGGTGCTAAATGACTCACAGGGGTCACAAGTGAAAAGTTAGGCACTCAGCAATACTACATAAACCTACAGATGGCTTGGTTTTGGTATATGCATAATTACCAGTAGATGCAGTCGCTTTTGCACGTGTCACGAAAGACCCAACGAACTGTTCCTTATAATGGATAAGCGAATATGACAGTTTGTCTGCCTCGTGCAAGACGTGTCGCCAAACTGCATATTCTGCTGCTGCTGTATGTAATATGACCAGAGGACATTTATGCGTATATACTTTGAAAGGCGTATGAAAACGTATACGTGCAGTATCTGCAGATGTTTCACCTAAAGTGTGTCAAGCAGCTGTATCTGTATTATACGTGCGACCATAAGGAGCGTAGGACATACATAATTATCAACCAGGAACGAAGACTAAAGTCCGCTAATCTTTTGCTGGCCACCTTGGTGGCGCACCAAGAACAAAGGAGTGCGATAATGCACTACAAAGTCAGACCCACATACAGAATGTAATCGACGCAAGTTGTTGTCTCAAAAAGACTGCCGATTTAAGCAAAAGGGACACACGTAATCACGAATGGCGCCACCATGGAGCAGCCCAATTGACTTGGCTGTTCTTTTTGGGTGTAGGTGCTCCGTAAATAGAATCAGGCCATCCAACGGCCCGCCAGGAACGAGTGAGAATTAAATGAAGTGGCCTACTTTACAAGATGTATACATATACATACATATAGTCATGGTGCACACCCATTCGTGCCCTGATTGCGTTAGTAGGTATAGTTATACTTAACGATGTTATCGCCCACAAGACACGGGACTATGCTCAGAGCAATTGTTGTCATGCCTCTTGCTGCATGCCTCGGTGACGCATGCACGCACGGGTATAAACGGCACAAAGACTTGATGTCAGGAAAATCACGACACGCAACTTTAACACTTGCAGACGACGCATGCCTGATGTTGCAAATGGCTACCAAAGAAAGTTCCTGAAGAAAGGACTTCGTGTCTTGTTAGGACTTATAGTTGTTTCAAAGTTGCATTCGAGTCGGCAAAATAAATTAGTGCAAGGTTTCAATTGCAGACTGCGAGGATTATTACGGTGGGTCGGCATGAACGGCTTTGCCAAGGGCGAAGGACTAAATTGATTTCTGGAAAAAAATAGAATCTCAGCATTCTAAATCAAGCACTTTTCATTCCGGAAGAAAACTGATACCAAAGAACATCAGTGACAAACGAAAACATTGTCTTTCACTATAATACGAATACGCGAACAAATCGGCAAGCATTATATTTTAGGACACTTTTAATCTTACACAAACATTCATGCTACTTGGCAACGGACGATAAAAGCTTCATGGGAACGAGCAGCCTTTCCACTTATCATGCAACAGACGCATAAAGTCAGACACGAACGTTATGAAGCGATAGAACGAATGCTACATACAGCACATATGTAGTAAAGTAATATTTAGGTTTTGTTGATGCTTCAAGAACATTGAACTGTTTTTGGAAATGACCAGCAGACTCTATAAAAAAACGCTGAACTAATATTAAGCCTGGCCCCATTGCAAACACGTATACATCTGCTAAGGCTGTGAGCAGATAAATGCGGAACGGCAGATTTCTGCATTCCGCATTCCGCGTTTATCTGCTAACCTTTGCGGAATGGTGCGTGCTTGGGTGACGATGACAACTTCCAGCGTGCTGACCTCAAAATGTTGCGTGTTAACGCAAACAGCAACTGAGAGGTTTGACCAAAAGCATAAATTTACTTGCAGAAATGCAGAATTCCGCAAAGGTGAGCAGATAAACGCGGAATGCGGAATGCAGAAATCTGCCATTCCGCGTTTATCTGCTCACAGCCTTACACAATATTACTTTGCACAGTTGCAACGATCATGCAACAGGACATGAAATATCAGCACACAGACATGCTCTGCTTACACGCCCTCCTGGTCAGGCTTGTTGATGTAATAGGTCCAGTAGGTGATGTTGAACATCACAAACATGGTCGGGAACGCGATTATGGCGACGCGATCTACCTTGTCGGGCGTCACATTGAAAAACTCCTTCAGCCCCTTGCGTTGTCGTGCGCTGCAACAATGCCACCAGCGAGCCTTGTCGGTCTGGCGGGCGTATTTGGCCAGATCCAGCATGTACTTGGTGTCCGCAATTCGGAACGATTCAGCCGGCTGCTGTTGCGTGTTGCCGTTGTCCTCAAAGTGGACGGAACGTCGCGTGGGTAGAGGGCTCGCCAATACGCTGGCGTCGTCTGTCTTGCTGTACTGTCCATCGGCAGCTGCCGCCGCGGCCATTTGAGCCAACGAAACGCTGCTCGCTGGTTGACTCATCGCTCGCTTCCGCTGCTCATCTCGAGCCTGTTTCGTCTCGGCGCTGCATTCGCGCACCAGGAAGCCGATCGTGGCGAACTCCATCAGCGACAGAAAGATGAACGACATGCACGTCAACATCCACACGTCTGAAACATCTGCAAATATTGTTGTCTGTTCAAAGTTGTGTGATTGCTATCTGATGCTCACCGATGGCCTTCACGTAGCTGACGCGCGGCAAACTGCTCATGATGTTGCTGAACTGGAAGATCATTGCCAACAGCGAACTCACGCCCAGAGTGGTGCGCGCCGGAATCACTTTGACTTTGTGACCGAGTGGGAACGAAATCCAGCTGGAAATATTTTTTCCCAAATTGTGAGGTGTTATCCCTTTAATATAAGCGCAAGATCCCCGGCCTTGCCTCAACAGAATGGTCAAGAACGTCGGTACATATGCCTGACCGATGAAGAACGTAACGCGACGTTTGAAGATCAACGACAAATGCAGTTCATCCCAGTAGCCGGCCGGGTAGATCTGCAGGAAAAACATCCCATAGCATCAAAGATCAAGGAGGAGTTCATTTTCATCTCGTGTCTTGCTCACCTCTGACTTGTTCAACACTTCAACTCCGACCAGATCGAAGTCGGGCAGCTTGATCTCTTTCAGTATGTAGACGGGCACATCCAAATCCGGATTCCATCTCATCTGCACCTCGCGATTGTTGTAGTTGAATGATTCGTAGATCAGTCCGCATTTCTGGCGATCCAGTGGGAACTTGGTCAGGTCCATCTCGCATGGTCCTTTGATTTTCACACTGAAACATCAGAACGTTGATACTTTGAACAAATATTTATAACGCTACAATACGGATCGGCTCACCGATAGTTGACCCAAACAGTCCCGTTCGGGTAAATCATGAGAAAGACGTTCGTGAACGGAGAGTCGTGGATGGATGCCACTTTGCTGTTCACAAAACACGAGTTCGGCGTCCACAAACGTTTCAACACGTCGTTGGACAGCGATAAATTCTAAAACATGAAATTGATTAGTTTTAATTAGCGGACTTCATTTTAATTTCAGTTAGACAACAGTGAAGCACAGAGATTGGTCAATTTTCAACCTGTCTGCATGGACTCAGATGCTCAAATCTCAACGCCGGATCCATCCATAGTTCGTTGATGTAAATGTCCATTTCGAAATCGTTCGTTGCCTCGTGAATCGACGTGATTTCTTGGATCCAGAACTCAACAATCACCAACACACCCATTTCGGTATTTTTCTCTTCAAAATGAGTGGGATGATTTTCTCTTCTGGTTGGATACATACAAACCCCAACCATCCCCCTAACGCACCCGGTACTCTGTATTTGCTGTACCCCTGCGAATCAAGTAGAATCCTGAGCAGTTCTGTTTGGTTGGTGCAGCTCGGTTGCGGCTCAGGCGTTGGCAGTGGAGTCGGACCGAGCTCGTTGTCATCGTCGACTGCAACGAGGGGATAATTGTTTGTCGTCAACACAAATAGTCAATGTAGGTCGTCAACGCAGCCAGATCAAGGCAGCCGTAAATGAGCGCCAGGAAATGAATATATAAATGACATTATACTGCCTAACGTTTAACGTTTGTGATGTGCGTTGACCATATGAATACATACATGAGCCCAAAAAGGTGAAGATTGGTCAAATATGAAGGATTCAAACAAGATCCCATACCTGTCTCCGCAGCACCACTCGCCGTCGTTGTTAGGCCAACATCAGAATTCGCCATTGCACTTGAGATGTCCAACTGTGCAATTATGATTGAATAAATTATCACAGCCTGCCACGTTCGACCCATCGTTGTCCCAATTTTCGTTCTTCTGACCATCTGTGATGGATGGCAACTTGTTTATTCTGATTGAGCTTGTTCATGGGCTGGAACAGGTCACATAAACAGGAGCAAGTGACCCTCCATGTCAAAACATTTTCCGAATAACCATAAATTCATAAAAACCAGACAATAAGCCAATACAAAACAACTAGGTCACCACACGAACTAAGGTGTTTCAAGCAGGATCGGCATCTGGCAGGAAGGACAGTAAATTGCTTGCACCGAACGTTTGAGGTGCATTGCCCCAATAGGAATCGGAGACGTCCCTTTGTGTTCTCATGAAGTAACCCGCAATGGAACGGCCACAGCACACAAAGGCCACGTGTGTGCACGGATCACAAAGGTATACGGTAGCTTAGAAAGGTTATAGCTGAGGTGGTGGCACAATCTGGTTATAAATCAGTTGGAAACACGCAATTTTCTCTCCAGAGGAATAAAAGTAATCTTATATTTTCTGCTGCTTTTACATGAGTTGGCATGACCGCAGTCCGACTGTTAATATAACTTTTTTTCGCTGCGAGCCAATTTTGCGCGTCCCGGCATGTGTGCACCTACCGGTAATTGTGTTGCGGTGCTGACACAGATGTCGTGACTTTGTATGTGCACCTGACGTTGGGTCAAGTTGCTTTGATTGGCTTATACCTACAATGTACCCACATACATAGATTTGAATCTAGAAAGGGACTGAACATATGGGATGACAACTGCAGAAGGATTCTCCGTAAATGTTTACAGCAGAGAATGTTGTGTTTTCAAATTTGGGCATCCATCTTTAAGCTATACCTCTGTTCCGAGAACCTCTGACTGTTTGACTAACCAGTAATACCTGACAGGAAAGCGACACGTCATACGAAGCTGGAGTTCGTGAGGTACTGTAAGTTTATATGAACAGTATGCGCAGTTGGAAAAGCATTCGAAAGCACTGTTGAGTGCATATGCTGCTCAGACCTTGAACACCCCGAGAAACACAACTCTGACCCCATTACCCCAGCCGACTGAGTGACAAAGTGTCAACATACTGTGTGTGCCAGTTTTTGCATGTCAAGTGCGCCTGGTCAAAACTTCTCATGTCAATCCCGCTGAACTTCGAAAAGTCAGCAATTTTGTTTCACATCGCTAGCCTTATGTATGTATTCAGATGGCGATGTTTCGTTAGTTTGTATAGGCTTAGCAGGCAGGAGAACCGCAGGATTCGGAAGAGTGGGCATGCATGTGCAGCATCGTGCCCCCATTACCGGGACGGTGGCATATGCGGCGCCTGCTTTAGGCACGATTAAATTTGATTTTGCCAGCGGCTCTGCTCTTTTCGCGCGTCTCACGAATGTGTCTGTTATGTCCATATGTCACAGATTGTGCTATATATATATATGTAAATAGTAAAAAGCTGCGTACGGTAAGAGTTACTGTTGCGCTGAGGTGATGTTCATGGACACACGCGCCAGAACCAAAACTTGGACTTTGGTGCGCTGGCGGGTGCCTACAAGTTGTGCGGCACGCATGTAGACAGTTAGGCATTTCATTTAGTCGCATATACATACTTGGTGGAGCTACACGTGCAAAACTGGCGCAGATAACACTAGATTTAGCGACTCTCATCACTCAGCTGCTTGGTGTGGTATACAGTGTGTTCCGGATTTGTACAACGCTATAAAATAGAAACGATCACTTCCGGTTCCGACACGAGATAAAGTTTAGATCTGGTCTGTAGAATTCAATCCGTTCGAGTACTACAAAAAGGGATGGGTAGGAAATGACAGCCAAATGCGTGTCAAATGACAAAAATATCACGATCAGACGGATTGGCTGTTTTTCTATGACCAAGATTGTGACAAGTTTCAATCTGTCTTCTTTGAGCTATTCTTTGAAGCCAAATTGGACCAATTTTGGGGGTCAAGACCTCCAAAATTGAATTTTACGCGCGGCCAATTGCGCACTTTACGCATGAAATATTGCTTGTTTATCAAAAAGCTGGCGTTGAAAAGTTACTTCCGGCATTGTATGGTTCAGGGCGTCAGAGATTAATGATAAAATATCGAAATCTTGCTCGCTCTCTAAAACGTTTTGATGGGAATGTGGTGTGCTTCGTATAGTCCATGGACAGAACAGCTTGTATAGCCCGCGAATTTAGCGCAATTCAATTTTAATTTTGTTGTTTTTACCCACAGGATTGTACACACTAACAGAACAAAGGCCATGGCGACAAGTGTGTGTAGACGTCTGTTAAAAACAATTGAAGTTCGGAAAGGAAAAGTGGATTATCACGAGAATAATGTCGAAACGAGGGACGACCGGAAAAGGGACTATAATCCCGCGATTCAAACGTGACACGAAGTAAGAAAAAAGTTTTCCGTGTATGGAAAATATACTAAGCCAACATACTATTTTATGGCTCTGTTGTTGCTGGCAAGTTGACGGACTTGAAAGTTGTAAACGGTTTCTTGCTGCGGTTCATCATTTAATGAAGAACAAGGCACTCTTGGAAATGAAAAAAATCATAACGTTTCAAAGCCCTAAAGACTGCTCTAAAATGTTTTGTGTTGGCACACCTAACTACAATTTAATGACTCGTAACGCACATTAGCGTGCAGCGCAAGCGTTTATGGAGGCGAACTTCCGTCCCAGACAATTATACGCCACCTTCTGGGATTTGTGTAACAATTTGTGGCCTTTTCAGTACTCTTGTGCGTCTCAGGCTGGTACAAGTGTCGTTATGGCACACATCATCCGCCGGGCAATAACCTTTCGGTTTAAAGTATGTATGTGCTGGTATAAATCCATGCTGGGTGTTCAAGAACACGGTTTTTTTATGTTCTGCGGTGCGTTTTGCGGCCGCTGGTTGCAACGTGAGTTGGCTTAGAGCATCTGGATGATGTTTCACGAGAAGTAAGCTGTGATGGGAAATACTAGAAAACAGTGTGTCAAGTTTTTTCAAGTTGTCTGACCGAAGTGCGAAGCGAAGTTAATATCACATAGTGTGTACAGATAAGGTAAGTATGTACGTGACGATGAGGTTGCGTGCCGCTTAACAAGTTGGATTTACAGCCCAACCGAGAGCTTCGACCGAACGACCACGGAAGCAATTTGAAATGATTGAGAAATGTCTTGAAAAACATATGAACCTCGATATCGCATCTGGTACGAATTGCTTCTCGCAAACAGGAAAGGCAAGTTCTACATATGAGGATACCAAACAGACGCATTTCTCTTGATCTTTTGCATTTCACATCGAAAGCCGAAACAAATGATCACAGCGATATGGCCACAGTTTCGTTCATAACAGTCAGACCGCAGAATGAGGTCGTCGCGAAGTTTGCTGGGAGTATGGCCAAATCTGAAAGAATATGCAAAAAGTTGGCCCGAGGTGTTAATAGCGTAAAATAGAAACATTGTTTGTTACTCACATTGCAGCTCCAGCCCGCAGGTCTTGAGCTGTGTGCTGCCAACTTGCTGTAGTGCACCAGTGGGTCGTGCGAAGAGTTCCTGAACAAGTAAGCAAATTGCTACCTATATAAACAGAGCCTTATAATTAATTCTTATTATTTTTCTTAATATCTTACGCGCTGTGCTACCCTTACCATTCCATAGAGCTCCACTTTGGGCAATTCCGTCAACAAGAATGCCAACAGTTCCAACTGTATTGGAGGAACGGGCATGTAGATGTCCTTACGATACTGATACTGCAGGCTGAAAGAAGCAAAGTACTGGTAGAAGTACAGGTACTGGTAGAATTACTCAATGAAACAGATTGGTAATAACCCGCTCACTTGTCCAATGTTCTTCGTTTCGACGGATACACCGATCGGAGTGTGATCGACCTCGTTAAGGTCAAGTTGATGGGAGCGATAAAGTCGGGCTCGTGCCAACCGGGCACCACATATCGCGACAATGGGATTAGAACACCAAATCTGGAATAAAAATATGAAACATCAAGTTGAATGAAAATTGTCTAACAATAGATTGCTCAGCAAACCTCGGTTCATCCAAGTGGGTTTTATAATCGTACACGACAACGCCTCGTTCTCTCAATTTCTCGTCGTTTTCTTCCAAATCGAATCCAAAATTGTCGATGACGAGCTCGTATTGTTGATTGAACACCAAATATTGATTCAATACGATCGCCCACATGTTCGATTTTGGATCGACCAATCGATATTGTTCGGTGATGCGATCGGTCCGATTGGTTGATCGCGACCCGTTCACAATTTTGTGAATTGATATGACCGACGGCAGCAAATCCAGTCCGGCCGCGTAGAAGTTGATCGTTTTGGTGCGATTCCGACACAAAACTCGCGCTGTCATGCGACCGGTGACGAAGGCTCCTGCCTTAGAGTTGAAACGCAAGCGCACATCCAGATGAATGTCGTACGACAACGGAACCAGATGTCGAGGCAGTCTGGAATCATTTTTCTGTATGATATGAAGCGCCACGGTATGTATTGCTTACGTTATTTTTATCTTGTTGTTTGTCCACCCGCAGTTTAGGGACAAGATCAAGTTTCAGCTGTGCCTCTAATACCGATCTATGAGTAGGTATGCATTAGTATAAGCTCCTGCCTTTTTTTTGTCCTAATCAACGGAAAATAGCGCGTACCTGAAATTTTGAGTGAGG
This sequence comes from Rhynchonema sp. JSB1_4, assembly GCA_030248065.1. NCBI lineage: Eukaryota > Metazoa > Nematoda > Chromadorea > Monhysterida > Xyalidae > Rhynchonema > Rhynchonema sp. JSB1_4. The sequence continues at coordinate 100,711 of JASAMV010001482.1, read as the reverse complement.
CCACTACGAACCTGTCCGGTCCATCCCATATCGGAAGTAGCACGTCACTGGGCGCCAGACTCAGATAAAGCACCACGCCCAAAAGTCCTGACACGAATGCGGTCAATGCCAACCAATAGATCAAACATCGTAAACGTGCCGAAAATGGCAACACCGTGTCTTCGTCGTTGTGCTTTGCTCTGGATGTATTTTCTGCTTTGGTCGTTTTCGACCCGTTTTCGTCTGGTTTGTCAGACATGTTGCCCGTATTTTATCGAAATACAAGTTAAAATATAGCGGAGTTACTGAGCAGTTGAAAGGAGTTGCTTTTGTTTGTTTTGCGTTGCTGCTGTGCGGTGTGACAGGCTGCACCTACTGTATGTTAGATGTTGCAGGCCTGGATGCGCCTTTATGAAGCACGCGCACTTCATCTGCGAAGTATGTACTTCAGCCGTCTAACAGAATTCGGCAACGGTACGCAAGAGCACATACTTTTATTGTGGGCAAAATCATTTTTGCAGCAAGTGCAGTATTTTGTGTGTCAGTGCTGCTACAAAACCGATAGCTGCGTAATTTATCCCGGTGGGGGTGCAGAGCTGTGTGACTCAAAATGATTGTTGCCTCAGTATCTTATTGTTATCGGTCAGTTATCGCCATGGGTGGGTTTGGGCAGCAAGCCGCAATAAAGCACATAAACGGATTAAAAAAAAGTTCAAAAGTTGTATCTGAAACGTTGGACAACTGTGTTCCCACGAGTTTTTCCACAACAAAAAACTGGAACAACATTCGGAGTTCCAGGTGATTAGAGACAATGCTGGACACGAACACGAGCGGTGACCATGACGACCTGGAACCCCCGACGCCGGGCAGTGCGAGACAGGGCCGTTCAAAGGTAACGGTAACGTTGCTTGAAGCCAGGCTGCCAGAATTGAGTAGTCCGTTCTTTAAAATATTACCACAGTGTGTGTGTACCTGTCAACTTCGAAAGACAAAAGCACCATTTTGTGAAAACTCTCAGCTCAGTTGAGACAAAGCAAAGGCAACATAATTACACATCATGCGACGTGGTCCCGGTCGTCGACGCGGTTGGAGACGCGGTCGTAAAGTACGGCCAAGAACTGAAGCGGACATTGAAAAGGTCTGCAAAATGGGTTTGCCCAAGACCTCTGAATGTACTCAGCCGGAATGTATACAACGAGCATAAGTTTTGAGACCTTTTTCTGAGGTCTTTCTGCAGGCACAGGCGCACTGGTCAACGCTTCGCAGACGATTGAAGTCGGCGCGTCACATGATGGAGATCCAGGAGGCGCAGAACAACATCAAAACGGCGATCCCCGGGGATCGATTGGAGGAGGGACTTAGACGGACCGATTCGGGCAAAGTGGTCAAGAAGAAGAGGACGGTGCTTGAAATGTTCGTTGTCGTGCTTTTCCGCAGTCGTTCTTCGTCACAAGATGTTTTCAAACTTCTCTTTTTTTCCAGAATCACTGATTCGCACCTGGAAATGGAACCGTTGTGCTGTCTGAAGTCCTGTCTGGTACGCATGCAAGTCGTGATTGTAAGTTCGGTACCGATTTTTTCTGTGCACCATGCGTGTCCTTTCAGGTGACCGAGGCGAGCGCACTAACCGGCTATGTCGGTTCGCTGTTTCTAATGCTCGCCTCAGCAGCGTCGATCTACGATCTACAACAAAATGATTGGTTCTGGTTCTTCGAGCCGTCACTCTATCTGAACACGGTCACGCATTACATCGTCTTTGCACATGCCCTTGTGTACATTGTGGCATTCTGGTACTTGTTGCGAGGACTCTACATCTATTCCTACACGAACACACATGTATTTGCCGTAGTGCAGGTTGGCCACACTTATGATGGTGGTAACTGTTACCCTTTTTGTGTTTTGCTTAATTCGCTGACCCATATGCCGACATTCTATTGTTCTTTGGATTGCCACATACAGTACTGTACATACAATTTTGCAAGATTGTTCCAGCTATACATCCTGCTTTGTTTGCCGTTTTTGTCTTTGACCTTCACCAAAAAGTGACAGAACCAACCGCGTTCACATTATTATCCAAAACACCCTCCTCGCGTCAATTTTCAGATGATCTCGATCGTGACCTCTCTATTCATCGTGTGCTGTTGTGTGCTGGCAATCGTACTCGAGTCCTACATCCACATTCGTACCCTAGTGCTGCTGCCTTTGCACATCATGCATCTGTGCTGGAACATCTGGGCATTCGGTGTCATCAAGGAGACGCACAAGTACTTCCATTTGTGTCGAGTGTTTGCTGATAAGCTTGAAGCCGAAGAATTGAAGAAACGATTGCAAATCGGTGGACAGAGATGATAATGTCGCTGGCGCATTTATACTTTTGCGTCAACATATTGTATCATAAGTTCAATCCTATGTTTTATGTTCACTATGGGTTATTTTTTGGCAGCGTGGAATAACAGATTTTCGCAAGTTCGGTTTCCTCTCATGGTAGCTTTTGATCGTCCCGAGGCCTTGACAACCAGCAGCGGCAACAACAATAATCAAACGGTATTGTGCAGGTGGACATACTTAGATTACAGGGATACCCCATACCGTGAAGTCGATGTTTCTGCATCAGCGAGTTGGCTAATTAGATTGTTGCCCAAATTTTTGTTTTCCATCATTGCTGGACCGCGCAAAAGTTTGTCCATCACATGCGCAGTGCTTTTAGCGGGGGAAGAAGAAAAGGATCCGCTGCCGGCCAGCCCGGTACATTGTATTGTATGTCATTAGTTTGCTGACATGGTGTCTCGGTCCAGCCTACAATGATTCCATTATTTTGACACTCAATTTTCGTCTCACTACAGCGCATGCATCCCTATTTTTTGGTTTTTTGTTTGGCATCATCAGGTGGGTATGGTAATAAATCAAACGATGAATTGAAAACAATGAAATAAAGTATACACGGCCGGACCTGCAGTGGAGTTGAGCCCCCGTCGGCTAACTATTTATGTTGTCGTTAACGCAAACTCTGGACTCTGGTCATCAAGCTGCCCTGAATGGGCGCGAGAAATATACCTACACGACGTTAGGGCCGACTTGACTACGAGTGTTTGCGTTGACGACATAAATATAAGCCAACCCTGCAAGGCTTCACCATTCTGTCAGCATAATCAAGTTTTGGACAAATCAAACAGTCGAGTAATAAAGGTTTGTGTGCACTGTTGTTTGGGCCACAAAATCAATCAGGTTTCACCAAGAGGAAATATAGATTCGTTTTTAATGCCTAACGGCACTGTAGAAGGCCGCAAGTTCTCTTTGTATAGCCCAATTCGAGAAGTTGTTGTTTATGGTTCCTTTCCTGCAGTTCATTACTGCAACATAACCACCCCAGCAAACCCAATTCTTCCGATTCCTGACCGTTTTGTTTCTCTGCTGGGCACGTGATACACCACCGGTGCGCAGTTGTTTGGCAACAAACCAGCTATACCTATGATACTTTTCATGCGCGCCCGGTTGGTTGTTTATTGCTCTCAGTGACGCATAAAACCATGCACGTAAATTAGTGATAGAAGCACAGTTACAAGACCGGGTGGGACAATTACGGAAATGAAAATAGTTACAACACTGGTTATAACAAAACCACAGCAAATAAAAGCTACAAAAAGCGCCAAGGAGTGAGAAAGATCACGGACATCAGGACAGATCACAGGACATGTTAACAGAACTGAAAATTATGCATTAATCCTCGTCCTCGTCAAACGACAAATGTCGGGCTCAGAGGGCATATTGGGATCAGTCCATATTGTCAACAGTCCAGAACAGATGGTGGGTTGGTGATTGTCCGTCACTTCCATGTACCACCATTTAGCGACGTGGCTGGCGTCCCCAGGCTGACGTGAATGCGTATCGAACGAGGCATCGCCATATCCATCCCGTTGACCGCATCCGGACGCGGTGGCGATAGAGCCGATGCGCGCCCGGTCAATTGTTTTCGCGAGGCAAAAAATCTGGATTGTGTGGTGGAGTTGCGGTCATGCGGTCTTCATACCATGCCATCATACCATACCCACTTAACTTTTAGACGAAGGGTGTGGTTTTAACTTTCCATTTTGGCATATCCGAACGTTCCTGTCGCTTTCCCACCGACATGTGTGTAGCCTGACCATATTGGATATGAATCAAGATGAAATCTGGTCTTCGAATTTGCACTTGGACATTCTTTGCTGTGCTGGTCTCGGAAGTCAGATACATCCATTCTGCCGACTGTAAGTCATCATTACTACCTCATAAAGAAATCTTCAATCAGGAACGAAAATTAACCTTATTTGTCGTTATTCAGCCCTGACCCAAGGCGACTTCGAAGGGTATTGTTTGAACGACACTTCCCCGTCAGCCGCCACGGTTGAGAATGGCGTTTGTTATCATTTCTATGACAGTTTATTGGGTGGTATGTCGCATGTTGAACTTGATAAGATCGATCAAGAAATGACTGTTCGCACTTGCACAGGTCTGGATCACGCGAGCGCGCAGCTGGCGTGTCAACAACATAAACTGAATCTGAATTATGGCGATCTGTTCTTTGCCGGAAACCACACCATCAACAATCGATTGTACTTAGCATTTCAGGTAGTAATTTGTCCTGTTCGGGTGTTCTTCATGGACACACAGTTAAGGCCAACAATTGTTTAGTAGTCAACGCTGTTCATAAACGCAGACAAGGCCAAAGCAGACCCAAATGAGCGCCTGCAAATATTGTGAATGACTTTGGCCTATGCGTTGATGACTGGGGATCGGTATCGGGGGCTGTGCCGATACCTGGCAAATGCCGATACCCGATACTTCGAAAATGACCGATACCCGATAACGCCAAAACACCCACAAAAACGTCGTTTATATAGCAAAAATGAGGTTTTCGCGCTTGGATTTTTTTGAGCTAACCATTGAGTACGCACGCAACAATTTTCTTAAAAAAAAATCTTGCTCTGTTGTTGTGTGATGCAACGCGGAAACTGCTCCCACGTTCATTTTAAATAAAATGTTAGTTCGCAAAACATCTGGAAAGCTGTTTTTGAGAAAAGGGTTTCAATCGCGAAAAGTGTAATACCCGATACCTTGGAAAAACATGCCGATACCCGACACCCGAAACTTTTTGGGTGCCGATGCCCGCTACCCGATACCTTCCGATCCCTATTGACGCCTAGCGTCGACGATCTACGTTGACTACTTGAACACAAGCCCATAATTAACCTCAAATCAACAGGGCGCCGGATTCTTCCGCGCATGGACGGCCGGTCAGCAGACGTCAAACAACGACGAACCGTTTGGCAACTGGTACTGGTACAACAACAACGTGCAACCGAGTGTGCCCATCGACATGGACAACACGCCCTGGGACGACACAGAGCCGCTCCTTGACGATGCGCCATCGTGTGCCGCCCTCTGGCATCACTATCTCTGGGACGAACTCTGTACGGACACAAAGGAATTCATCTGCGAATACAGTTTGTCGTTGCGCTTTGCTTGCCGAGAAGCTTATTGACCAATAACTCAACTTTCCGCAATTTCTATTGCGTGACTATTTATTTATTGGATAGCGAAATTTTTTTTGCATTTTTTGCAGTCCTTTTCTGATGTTGGAAGTTGGTCTGCTTCAGCGTTTCCTCAGGTTTTCTTGCCCTTCGTGCGTTGTATCAACAAACACCTACATCCAGGGTTGAAAAAAAATCTTTTGTAAGAACACTGCTTAAAAAACACAAAAAATGCTTTTTTGAAAAAATTTTTAATTAGAAAAAGTAGCGCAAACGCCGTTTCAGGTGAAATGGAGGCGCTACAAAATTCAAAATTCAAAAATTGAAATATATTGAAATACACAAAAAAATTGAACACTCAAAATTTTTCGTCACGTGACCCCTCACGTGGGGATTATCAACGCATGTACGAAGGTGATTCGGTTCTTCTAGCAGGATCTGAACGTGACGTGGACTCGGCACGACCACTTTATTTATCAGTGTTTGGAAGAAGCATGCACTGACTTATCATTAAAAACTTGAACCAACTTAGAAAAAAGTTTAAAAAATTTATGCCTCAAAAAGGCCATTTTTTGGAAAAATTAGTTAGGCGATTTTATTTTTCCGAAAAACTCGTGTTTTTAATTTAAAAAAAACAGAATATCTGGCTCTTCAAAAAAAATTTTTTAAGAAAAAATGTTTTTAACTAACCACTGTTTTTTTAAACAACCCTGCCCACATCTGGCGTCAGACAGGACTAGTTACCTATGTACCTACATAGGTTGCCCATCTTATCGTATCCCATTATTCAGAATCGGCCACCTACGCGGCGTGCATGGCATTGAGCGTGTCAAACAAATTGTTCTACAACAGCGTCTGCTACACGAATCAGGCCAATCTATACCGCAATCATTGGCAAGCGGAAGCTGCGTGCCACATGACCGCTGTAGGAATAGGTGCTGGCGAACTTTATGTCGCCAGCAATGAAACCATGAACAATTTGCTCTGGGAAACGTTTGTAAGTGTAACGTTGCGATTCCGGCTAATATTACAGTGTTCAACTCAAGTGGTTAAATCACTTCGTCAACTCACAGCAGCATCAAAAGAGCGAGAGAAATTATACAAGGCATTCGGGGTGAGTTGACGACTCTACAATGTGAGTTGACGAAGTGATTCGACCACTTGAGTTGACCACTGTAATATAAGCCCCGATTCCGCATGAACCATTTGTACAAAGTCTGAAATGTTGGACTTAATGGCATATCCAGTTTCCAAACACACGCACACAGGGCCCACGCACCTATTTGTACTGGACATCCGGCCGTCAACCGAACGGTGACCTCGAGCCGTACGGCAATTGGCAGTGGTACGACAACGTGACGCAACCGGCGGTGCCGTTTGCTGCCGATGCGCCGTGGGAGCCATACCAGCTGCTCTACAGTTACCAAACTGCGTACACCGCCAAGGACTGCATCGCCCTTCATGGCTTGAGTCGCGCTATTTTTATGACGCCTTGTACCTCCACCGACGTCGCGCATCGCATCTGTGAATACTGTGCGTGGCTTTTTTGTGTGCTTTCTGCTTTCTATAGTTCGTCGTCAATCAGCGCCTTTCGTTGCAGAACAGACGCCATCACGACCCAGTGCACCGCCTCTATGGCCTCATTCTTGTAGTCTGACTGAACAAAACACCTAATTACGAATCAATTATCCACGTGTTTTCCAGACTCTGGCACGACGGCCGACTGTGCGGCGGCGGCGGGCGCCGACTCGTTCCACGACAACGGTGTGTGCTACGTGTTCGCCACGTCTTCTTCATACATCAACCACGCCTCTGCTAAATCCGAATGTCGGTGGCCTGCCGGAGCCCTGGGAGTTGGCGAACTGTTCAAAGCCGACAATAACACCTTGATCAACCTGTTGTTCCAGAATATGGTATAGTCCAGCCACAAACTCATGAGACGACTTATTTTGAAGTTGACTTGAACGGATCCAATAATGTTCCGGTTCCACGTATTTCGGAAATGAAAGAAAGAGAAACGCATGTATTTTTTAAAAACACGCTCTCCACCTCGGTGCGTAAATTCCCGTTTGACTCCCAAAATATTTGTGTGTTGAACGACGTTGCTGTTTGTGTAAGCACGCAACAAATTGAGGTCAGCCAGCTGGAACTTGTCATCATGTCTCTCGGCCCAGTCTCTTTCTTTTCTTTGCGAAAACCCGTGTAACCGGCGCATTTTTAAATCTGGCCAAGCAAGCCTTAAAAAGAGTCATCTCATGAGCACGTGGTTGGACTATCCGTACTGTTCTTTCGATTGCACAGCGCTATTGATCATCCCGTCACTATGGTCATTATTTTAATTTCGGCGTGCGTTGCGTTTGTGAACCAACTTTGCTCTCTGGACTGATGAGCTTTCATTGGGGGAAACGAATCGTGTTTGATTTGTTGTTTTGCAGGCAATCCCAACCAGCGTATCTTTGTGGACGGCCGGCGAACAGCTCGATACAAGTAACGAACCGTTGGATGGATTTTACTGGTAATAGTTTGGCGATAGTTGCTCGCTGTGTCGCGATTGACTGATGTTTCACGCGATGTGTATGTCTTGCTGAAAGGTACGACAATGTCACACGATCGGCTATTCCATTTACGGCCAGCGAAAAGTGGCATCGAAGCGCACCGAGGGATGGGTCGGCGGCATCCTGCGCCATCCTCGGCAACACGGGCAGCCCGCAGAAACGCGACCTCACCGACAGAGTGGCGTGCACGTCAGTCGAAGCGTACATTTGCGAATACAAATGTTTGGCTTATTTTTTTTGCATAAATGTGTTCGTTCTCTGTTTTGGTCCGCGAAAGTATAGGTACACCGGGCATCAATTAGCTGTCACTAGGGACCGGTATTGGTTCTCGGCTGTCGGACGGGTGTAGGTTGTCGGCACCTTTTCGGGCCACTGTCGATTGTCGGCATGTCTTTAGAGCCGATACTTGCCGACAGTTCGAATTGCAATTTATTGACTAAAGTTTTTCTAGTGTCGAGTGCCTGGTGTCGACCGAGATCTTGATGTCGGATGTCTGGGTCGGGTGTCGCGGCTAGTCTTAACTGTCAGGTGTCGGCTGCCCCGACGACACCTATGATTAGCTGTCGCACTCTCTTACAGACTATTCGACGTGTCAAGCGAATCCGAGCCAGTGGACTGCCTGGTCGACGTGCAGTGAATCGTGCGATTTTGGGGTGATGATTCGATCGAGAGAGATACACAACCGAACTGATTGCACGATCGAGATTGAGCACGAATTCATACCCTGTGCGATGACGCCCTGTCGAAGTCGGTTTCATTATCGTTGGTTTGACTGTCCGAAATAAAGAAGGCACAACGCTTGATCCAAAAAAGCTAAATCGCATTGCTTGTTCGCAGCCTACACATCGCCGCAGCAATCAGTCCAAGAAGCCCACTTCTCGCAATGCCAGGGCACAACCGGTTTTTACACGAACAACGCTTGTTACTTTGTGCAACGCACTACGCCGCCGAGAAACATCTCCTGGAACGAATCCTTCTCCGAGTGCAGCGCCGTGGGCGCAAGACTGGCGCATATTTATGACTCCGGCGTGCTGTTTGAGCGAATCATGTCTTACTTGTTGGCTTACGTGAGTGCACGTGACGAAATGTTGCATTAGGTTGTCACAAGTGAATCTTTATCTTCAGAATCCGGACCTCAATTTGTGGATCGGAGCCAAGGCCGTGAAAGCATCGGATTCCGGTTTTGCGCACTGGTTCGCCGACACATCGACTCCTGAAGTTCTGCTGCAATTCGATTCCTCCATCCCTGACGGTCAAGGCGAGTCGTGCGGTCAGATCATGGCTTTGACGAACACGAAATCACCCAACAACGACACGTTTCACGGAAGATTTGTCTTCACGTCATGTGACCATCAGCAGAACGTCACCGGTGCGCTCTGCATGCAAGGTGAGCACTCCCGTTTTTTTCTTCAAGATTTCATTCTTTCTTTATATCTGACTGACTGCTTTATAGACACCCCGATGGCCGATTTCATTCGAGTTTCTGGGAAGCGACTGCAACCAAGGACGGGCGTCAGCAATGACGCAACGATTGTCGGTAAGACTGCCATGTACAAAGGAAGCAATGCGCCGCTTAAAGTGCCATCATTACATAACCTTCTACATCTATCTACATAAAAAAAGTTTAGGTCCGACCTCAAATGACTGGGTGTGCGGGCTGGAATGTCGCCGAAAGCGTGGCTGCATCGGGTACAACTACAAGCCGGACGGGAACCAGTGTGAATTGGTGAACAGCAAGGTATTGCCATACGGAATTCTTTTAATTTGTTTTGTTTTTTAGTTGATATATGATATACGAAAACCAAAACCCACAGCCGACCATGACGGTGTCAATATCGAATCACAACGCCACGCAACGTGTGTTGTATGATTGGCTGGACGACGGACAATGGGAGTTTCACGAACGAAGATATTGAATTGCTCTGCAATCATAAAAAAATCTCTGCACATGTTTTGCCACACTTTGCTTCGGGTAATTGTTCAGTCGTCAACGCAAGTTGTCAACACTCATCGTCAACGCTGGCAGGCTGAACTGCCCCGAATAAACGTTAGGCCGGTTTCACAACGCACGCGGGTGGCGGGTTTTTGGCATGTGAAAGCGTTTAGGTACCCAATTTCACGTTTAATCTGGGTGTCAGTGAATAATGCGCCTCGTTTGCCTGAGTTCTTCACCAAGGTATGAGTGTCAACTGTCAACCCTGGCCATCATCACTGGATCAGATTTGCCGCCAACCCGCATCACTTTTTGCGGGTTAGCGGAAAATGTAGTCTAGTGATGTTTCAAAGTGTAGGTATGGAAGTCAAAAGTGACAAGCATGTGAAGCCTGATGCCCTGATCACAATGTACCAGAATTATGAAGAAGTGACTTTTGTATTCGCTGCTACACCCGAAAATGTCCCGCAGCTCGCACCCGCATGCATGCATTGTGAAACCGGCCTTAGGAAATTGGAATGCGTGCGTACATGACATTGGAATGACGGCCAGCACTGACGATGTGCATTGACTACATGAATATTAGCCAATTTTTCTATACTGTTTTCACATAAATGATTATCGTGTGCAAATCGAAGCTTAGTTTTTTTAACAACCAACCGGTGTAAAGACCTAACTATGCTTCGTTCTCTCAGAGAACAAGAACAAATTCTCGCGCGCTGATTGGTCCACGTATGTTCAACAGCCAATCAGCGAGCGAGAATTTGTTCTTTGTTCCCTGAGAGAACGAAGTATAGTTAGGCCTTTAGCCAGTGGAAAGTTCCCCACGTGGTCACATTGTGATTCACTGTCTTTATTTACACATTTTGTTGCTGTGGGTATTTTCTCCATTCTATTCCTGGTTTTTTTGCCGTATTTGTATCAACAAGCTTTATATCCAAGACACTGCATCGTGTATAGACAGAGACCGATTTGATGCTTCAAGTTGGAATTCTACACATTGCTTTTGACAATAAAGCTTTAGTTTGCTGTGAAACACCAAAGCTCGTGATGGGTTTTAAAAAACACGATTTTCGTTTCTCGGAAATCACACGAAACAATGTCTAGGCGTTTCGCACGACACGGAATCCGAAATGATCGTTGCCTCTGAACGTGTAGTCCGATGCGCGGTAGGTCGTTTGCAACGTCTCGTGGTGGTAGTTCCAACTGCTGCCGCGTTTCACACGCGTGTCACACGTGTACAGGCCACCTGTAACTTACAACTGGTACTGTATGAGAGCCCGCCCAGTGCTCTGTTGTCACCTGAAACATCACCTGGCAGTCCTGTGCAATCAGTATCGTCCTCAGTTGGCTCATTGCCCAATGTGCTGCCGTATTCACCGGTGGTCACGAGAGGGTCGGTCACCGCCTCCGTCGGGTATGGTGCGTACCAGTCGAGGCACCTGCGGTTGAAATTGCATATAATTATTGTCATTGTTTGAAACTGAAAAAATATTGATAACGCGCTATACGATGATAAAAAACACGAGCTGGTTTTATGTTCGCGTGAAACATCACTTACCATTCCCAGGCGTTGCCGGACATTTCGTAGAGACCGAACGGATTCGGCGGGAAGCTCTTCACCTTCACCACGTGACCGGTGGCCAGCGTACCCACACCACCGACGTTGTAGGCTGCCTTGGTTTCATCAATTGTGCCATCATCGGTAGCGTACTGAAGAGGATGGGCGCACCGCTTTGATTAATGCTAAACTTTTTACGAAAAAGGAAGATAAATCAGTTGGACACTTGCCAACAGGTCCTGTCCACCCTTGGCCGCATATTCCCATTGCGCCTCGGTCGGCAGCGAGATGCCGTAGAATTCGGTGAACGCGTATGCGCCGTACCATTGAATGAAGGTGGCCGGCCACTGGGACACTTCGTCCTACACAGGATGATTAATATTTTATCGTTTTTTTTGGACACAAATGCGAAGGAGCATATCTGGCGCCTCATAACCTTGCTGGGCAGCAACGTCGGATCATTGAGTTCCTCCCAGTCGGCGCGATCCGCTGTTAGATAATCGAATTTCTCGACGTCCCTGCAAAGTTCGTCCCAATCTTGCTCGGCTGGGTCCTGTGGAGCGCATTATTTTTTTGAAAGACAACTTTATTACATTTTCTGGCATTCCTCAGAGGCACAAAATGGACATCATACTTTTCGATTTTGTTGTTGTTCCCATTGGGCTGTGAGGGACTTTTACGCTGGTCGAAATTAGAGAAACAACGAAATCGTAAAATGTGACCAAACCCATTTTCCACCTCCGACCCAGCATGCCAGCAAATTGCACACCTTGTCATGTCAACCAAACTAATACATGTATGCACCTTGATCCGAAAACGTGCCACTTGTGGCGTCATACTCGATCCAACACAAATTTAGTGGGTTCTCAGGATCAACAATCCCGTCACCGGTGTGATCCTTCAAAACTCGGGTGCCCGATAATTCGATGAACTTTTTGCCATCATAGTCGCCGCCAACGCCGAAAACGAATGTCGACGTCGTCTGCAAATGTATACTTTCTCTCCAAATGAAATTAAAGAGAAAATGATCATACGTATGTGCATCCTTACGGTAGTTGGTCCAATGGTGGTTGTCTCATCGGCCACAGCGATCATACCAGCGTCCATTGCCGCATTCAGAAACTCCACGTATTCGGCGTTCGTGATCGCGGCCTGTATCAGCAAGGCCGAAGCCGGACTTAGACCATGATTTTTGACGCCCACAATGTATAACACACCTCGCTCATTTCAAACGGACTCAGCGTGACCGAATGTGCGGGATATCGCATATCGGTGGTGTCGGTGGTGTCCATGCCCATCGTGAACTCACCACCGTCCAAAGCGACAAAGTTGATGCTCGAAGGTAAGGCTGCAAACAATAGGTCGAAGTAAGGTTGTGTGTTGCCTGTTTGGTACCGACCTACGCCGAGACGCACCTGGCTCTGCAGCAGCCCCGGTGGTTGCGGCCGGAGCCTGCGTTGTGCTACTGCTACCTGCCTGTCCCCCCGACCCGCCGGAAGCCTGTGTGGTCGAGCCTCCACCTGAATCGGGGACCACTTATTATTGCGTCACTAATGTGTGGTGTAGAAAAGCTACCAGAGTGGCGCACCGGAACCACCGGGACCGCCGGTTGGGGCCTGAGTGGTGCCTCCTCCAGCTCCGGGACGGCTTGGTGGTTTGGTTGTTGGGCCCGACCCACCTGGTGGTGATGGCGCCACTGCCCCTTTGGCTATCATTAGAGCCACCGCCAAAAACAAGATTGCAGCTCGGGATTTCATTATTCCGATTGTGCTAGTGGGGGTGCGAGTCGAGAGGTGACTCGATTAAAACAGAATGAGCGAAGCAACAATGAGCAGTTTTTATATAGTAGCTCTTGTCCAGTGACTATTGATGTCGCTGACGTCCTAATATTTACATAAAGGAACAAAAGCATTCATTTTTAGATAACCATCTGTGTTAAACCAGCTGTTGAGTTGCTTGTGGGCGTAATACCATGGGCTAAGCAAAGATATTCCGGTATTTATGGAAACATTCATGGAAAAATTCGATCCAGAAATGGAACAAAAGATTGTCGGCCCAAACCTGGACCAGCTGGAGATGCTTGCGTCGTCGTGGACTGTGTTTGCTGAGGTGGCGGGGGAGGGGGTGGTCTTGGCCTTGGTGCACTGCTGATTTGCACCAACAAACAGGTTACTGTTAATAATATGATGGTCATTTTGTTTGTTTTTACCCACCACGCTCTGAAGTTGATAAGTTAAAACAGTGAAAACATTTAAAAAAATTAAAGCATACATAATATAAAAACAAGTTACAATGCCGGTCAGTGGTTAGCACAGACACGCACATGTCACAGAACGCTGACTTTAGCGATTATTCAGACCTTTTATGAGCGCCAATGATGCTACCTGTTTTCAATGTGCCCGGTTTGTTATGCTCATTTCCCGGATGTTCAATGTTACCAACGTGCGATGTGCACATAAATTCAAAACTCTATTTTTTGCGCTAGCATGTCTTTATTTTATTTGAATTTCTCGCAAACGTGATTTTGTTTGTTGTGGTTTCAGTCAAATAAAAGTTTGATAGGAAACGACATTTTGATTGTATTACCAGCATGCGCAAACCCAGGGAAAGTAAAAAAAATGTCATTCAGGTGCACACGTCACAGTGAATCTGTGAAATTTGAATAGACAAGCTGCGAAATTGATTGTGTTGATCAAACATTCAGCAAAGCAATACCTCTAACAACCAATATCAGCTCACATCTCGTGCAACGTAAACCGTCACGAGGCCGAGTGGAAATCCAAGACATGATGGGGCTAGTTTTCAGTGAGTTGAAATGCAACTGCTCAAAGTCAAATGTACTCCTCCGTCGATCAATTTTATTTTGATTGAAGCAGATGTATGTAGTCACACTTTGATCACCTTTCCATTTCAGGGGCCAAGTCTAAAATAGTTTTGTCTGACTTTTCTGCAAGAAGCAATCACCAGTTAATCAATTTTTTCTGTTATACGTAGGTCACGTCACGGGGTTACCACATCAGTTTTTTTTGAATTTTTGATTTTAGCATGATGATAATTTACTCTCTTTTCACATGAGCACGCATTTTTTCTTATGTCCGGGATGTTGTTGTTGATGATGTTGTTGTTGACCGTGTTGTTGAGGTTGATGTTGTTGTTGTCTGATTGTCTGTGTTGTTCGCTGGTCAACGGCTGGGGGCGGCATCGATCGCAGACTCGGTGGTGGAGTGGTTGGGGGTTGGCGACCGGACGGCGGGATCGGCTTTAGTTTTTGGTTGGATGTCGTTTTGGGTGGGATCGGTTTGGTCAAAGTCGGTTTCGATGTTTGTTTGACTGAAAACAACACAACAAACATACAATAACTGTTGTTCTCGAATGCACAACACGAGTGAAACATCAGACAGCCAACCAATTATGGGCGGTGCCAGTTGTTCATCGGTGTCGCGGTCACTCAGACTGTTGGCTCGACTGTCATCGAACATGGTCGGCTCATCGTCGTCTCTGGCGAACGTCGGCATCGGCTGCTTGGTGCTGCTGCCACCACGATGCGGTTCGTTCTCTTCCTCCCAGTGGTGACGCACCGACGCCGTCACGTGACCTGCAGTGCTAATCACACATGAAACATCACCCTGACTGTAAAGGACGGACGCGCACCAATTTCCTCCTTGAGCATGGCGATTTTGAATGCGCAATCCTGAATGTCAGGGACGGACGAACGGATCTCGTCGAACGTCAAGTTGGCGTGTAATCGGCGCAACTGCGTCACCGCCTGATTCAACAGCGCCTCGGTGGCCTGTGCGCAATGTTGAGTGTTTGTGAAACATCATCCACAGATTTCACACAATGTTGAGTGTTTGGGAAACATCATCCACACATTTCACACAATGTTGAGTGTTTGTGAAACATCATCCACACATTTCACACAATGTTGAGTGTTTGTGAAACATCATCCACACATTTCACACAATGTTGATTGTTTGTGAAACATCATCCACACATTTCACACAATGTTGAGTGTTTGTGAAACATCATCCACACATTTCACACAATGTTGAGTGTTTGTGAAACATCATCCACACATTTCACACAATGTTGAGTGTTTGTGAAACATCATCGACACATTTCACACAATGTTGAGTGTTTGTGAAACATCATCCACACATTTCACACAATGTTGAGTGTTTGTGAAACATCATCCACACATTTCACACAATGTTGATTGTTTGTGAAACATCATCCACACATTTCACACAATGTTGAGTGTTTGTGAAACATCATCCACACATTTCACACAATGTTGATTGTTTGTGAAACATCACCAACTTCGAGTTCCGCGATCAATTCGACGGCGCCGTACACTTTGTCGTCATCGTCCAACGCGATCGGTGGCACCGCTGTGCTGAATGAAACATCACTGATCACTGTTGGTTTGGGACCGGTGGGCGTTGGGATGACGATCTTGACGTGGGGAGGCTGCGGGGAAAGAAGGTAATGTTGTGAGGGAATGAAAGGGATAAAATATGAACTCGAGTATACTTGTTTATTCTGTATGGTTTGTTGTTGTTGTTTTGTGTTTGACTTTGTTTGACTGACGCTGGTGGTCGATGTTTTGCTCGGTCGAACATTGTTCTGTACGATTGTTGTCGAACCGACGACACGCACTTCGGACGAACGAAGGGGTCGAGGGGGCGGAGTCGGTAGCGCTCGATCTGTAGGTGGCGAAATGGGGCGGACATAGTCCATCCACTCTGTCATGCGACTCGTGTGTGCATCAGCGTATGTGTGTGAGTCGTATGACGCGATGGGAAGGGTGTTGCATTTGGATGACACCAACCTTGGTAGACGGTTGTATTTGTCGATGATGTTGGTTGATTTGACGACGTCGATTTCGATCTGGTGGATTTGGTCGTGCGCACAGTTGGCATCGGACCGCGCTCACTGTGGCAAATTGCGGCCAGTTGGAATTCTTCATGAGTTGGATCGGAATTGGTCGCTAAAACTTGGGTTTCGGCTGCGAAAACTTCGATTTCACGCACGTCAAAAACAGCACTCAACTTACGGTATGGGACTTCTTTCATGAACACCGCTTGACTGCTGGTTGTTCTTGATGGCATGGATGGAATGGATGATATTGACGCACTGCCACTGTCGGTATCGGGCGCGGTCTCCATCGGTTCTTGTTGACTTTCCCAATTTGGTGGCGATTGACCGCCATTCGGATTGTTCTGGTCCGGTCTTGGTCTCATCAGAAAGTATTGTTGTTGTTGATTATCAGTTGGTGGTGGTCGTGATGTGATTCTACTTTTGGACATCGAATTTTGGGAGGTGGAATTTATGAAAGGATGGATGGTGATTAAGGGAATGTTAGGGAAATTCAATTGCCATCGGTTCAATTCAATCAAAAAAAAGTGTAACTGAAATGTTTTTTTAACACACACATCTGATTTCTGATGATCGTATCGTTATTGATTTCTGATGATCTTTCAGCATTTCGTGACCAGTCCCAAATCTCAATGTGTAATGTCCCAAATCTCAATGTTATACACGTTCGCATATGTTTTTTTCGGCTTTTGAGCGGCTTGGCTCGATGCCAAGCATTCGAGATGAGGGAACCCGCACAAATGAAACAAAAGGTTGCGGGAACTCGAGACGGCTAGTGCACTGCATTGCATGCGGTGAGGCGCGCGTGTGTGTGACGGTGTGACCTCCGTGTCATGTGTGCACGCGGGGGTCACCTGTTTCCTCACGCCAACACAAAGCAGATGGAGGACAAGCCCAAGCGGACATTTGTGGTTGCACATCTAGGCTGATGCAATATTCTTCATTGATTTCTATTTCTCTGGAAGTGTCCGTTGTAATCGCTTGCAATCGTTTCGTTGTTATCATACAAGGGGCGTCAGTCGATATAGTCGTGTTGCAAGTCAGAGACTTTGAAGCGCAAGCGATCGTCGTCTGATTGGACCAAGAACGTGTCTGTCAGATAAGATGTGCCCATGCCCACCCCACCGCACCCGTTTTTTGGTCTGTCGATCTCGAAATTAGTGCGCGCTTTCGGTTTCGGGGATCCCTCGGTTTCGTCCGAAATTTAAATTTTCTCTTTCCGACACTGACGTTTGTCAAAAAAGTTGAGAGCTTCAGGTTTTGCGTCTTTCTTTAATCAGATGATCGTTTTAATTTTATTAATTTATTATTAAACCTATTTCTTGCAGGTGTTTCTGCCTCATCTCAATTCAACATGAGTGAAACTGTTACGAATGACTCCGCCATGACGCCATGCGATGAAAAGAAGCTCAGCAAAAAGTTATTTTTTCTTTCGTTTTGTTTTTTGTTGTTTTGGGGAAACTGAACCCGCTCGCTTAATTGTCGACCCCCTTAGGGAGATCGCCCCTGGGCCAACCGAACAATTCGAAACGAACACCTGCCGGGCCTGATCGATGCAGGCAGGGGCCCGTCGCACTGCCCCAGGGCAGTGTGAGTCAGAGATCGGAAACGGGCCGGGTAAAGTCGGCCCGGCCCGGCCCGGTCGGCGAAAAGTCCGGCCCGGCCCGGCCCGGCCCGGTGGAGGGCTGCAGGTCGGCCCGGCCCGGCCCGTTTTGGCTTGAGGTCGGCCCGGCCCGGCCCGGCCCGGTGGTCAGCCAATTTTCAAGGGCTGAAAACTAAAAAAGTCCAAAAAGCTGAAAAAAAATTCGAAAATTTTCTGCAGAATACTTGTTTTCACTGGTTGGTACAGCTGGGGGGAAGGGTAGGTAGGTAGGTAGATTGACGCGCCATCCTGATGCAGTACGTAAGTCGCCGCCCCGGTTGGTACAGTAGTGTAGTAGGTATGGTATAATTTTTGGCTCAAAATGGTTGAAAATCGGTATTTTTCACTCCATATAGGCGAAAAATCGCGCGTGACGCGCGAAATTAGCGCTTAAGAGTACATTCTCATCAATATGTAGACATAAAAGTTTGTTCCCGGAGGACTCCCCCCAGCTCGGTCGGTCGGTACTACAGTAGGTAGGTTGATTGCAGGCAGGCAGGCTTTTTTGGTGGTACAGTAGGAGTAGGTTGATTGCTCCAAAGCAGTGATGTGGTTGGGGGGGGTATGGGGGGGGGGGTGTTACCCCCCAACTGCTAGGTAGCTTTCTTGCTCCAAAACCCATACCCCCCCAAACTGGCTAGCTAGCTTTCTTGCTCCGGTCATCAAGTAAGAAAAGTGTTGATTTTAGTGCCAAAATGACCATTTTATGGGCCAAAATGGTCAAATTCGTTCAAATTTTCTCACACGTGCACAAAAATACGCATTTTAAGGCTTATTTCAGCATAATTTAGACCAAATTTTATACCGCTGTTTTTGACTTCTGGACCAATACCCCCCCCCCAAATCGGGGTACCCGGCTAGCTAGCTAGCTTTCTTGTGCCGGACCCCTCCAGCTAGCTAGCTTTCTTGCTCGGACCAACTACATCACTGCTGCAAAGCAAAGGCCTGGGTATGGGTAGCTACTGCTTCTTTCTTCAAAACGATGACTGAAAAGATCAAGAACTAGGAAATGTTATTGCGCGAAGCGCAAAAATTTTGAAAATTTTGGTTCAAAAAATGGTAATTTCGTTCAAATTTAGGCATACCGGGCCGGACCGGGCCGGGCTGCTCGGCCCGGCCCGGCCCGGTCCCCCCAAATCTCCGGCCCGGCCCGGCCCGGTCGACCAACTCCAAAATCGCGGCCCGGCCCGGCCCGGGTACCGGGCCGGGCCGGGCCGGGCCAGCCCGTTTCCGATCTCTGGTGTGAGTGGACTCAATGGTGTGGCTGGGGCGGGGGGTGGAGGGTCCCCCCAGGTACAGTAGGTAGGTAGATTTACGCGCCATGCCGGTACAGTAGCAGTGCTGTGGCTGGGGGGGTGGGGGTCCCCCCAATGGTTATGGCACCCTACCCGCCCCGGCCTGGTACGCTACCCCCCTACCCGCCCCGCTCTGGTACCAGTGCTGTGGCTGGGGGGGGGGTCCCCCCAATGGTACCCTACCCGCCCCGGCCTGGTACGCTACCCCCCTACCCGCCCCGCTCTTGTACCCTACCCCCCTACCCGCCCCGCCCTGGTACCGTACCCGCCCCGATTTTTATCCCCAAAATGCCCATTTTTCGGTCAAAAATGCCCAAATTTCGACCGAAAACCCTAAAAAGTGCAAAAAATCTCGCGCTGCGCGCGATATATGCACTTTGTACTACATAAAAACAGGCACCCGAAAAAACTTGTGTTGTACCCTACCCGCCCCGAAAAATCTTCCCCCCCCTCCCCCCCCAAACCGGATTCCCCCCAAAATCCCAGGTACACTACCCCCCTACCCGCCCCGATTTTTTCCACTATGTACCCTACCAGCACCGCAAAAGTAGCCACAGCACTGTCTGGTACACTACCCCCATGGTATTACTAGGGGGCGTCGGCGGGGGGGGGGGGGGGTTCCCCCCAAATTCATCTATCTATCGTCAACACTCTTTGATTTCATCTATCTATCGTCAACACATATGGGCAAATCTATCTATCGTCAACAAATTTTGGGAACAATCTATCTATCGTCAACACATTTCGAACCCAAAATTGACATTTTTGCCTCAAAATGGCTCAAAATCGGTATTTTTCACCACAAATAGGCAAAAATCGCGCGCTACGCGCGGATTTGGTACATCCATACACATTTTCATTAATATTTACACATTATTACCTACTTAATGCACTATACTATACGTTGATTTTTGGGAATCCCCCCACCATCTATCTATCGTCAAAAAGTTTGGGTCGACCCCCCAGATTTCGGACTTGAGTCATCTATCTATCGTCAACACATTTCGGGTCCCAATCTATCTATCGTCAACACCCTGACCAAGTACTACACTGCCTACCCGCCCCGCCCTGGTACCCTACCCGCCCCGATTTTTACACCCAAAATGCCCATTTTTCGGTCAAAAATGCCCAAATTTCGACCGAAAACCCTAAAAAAGTGCAAAAAATTTCGCGCTGCGCGCGATATATGTACTTTTTAGTACATAAAAACAGGCACGCGAAAAAACTTGTGTTGTACCCTACCCGCTCCGAAAAATCTCTCCCCCCCTCCCCCCAAACCGGATTCCCCCCCAAAATCCCAGGTACACTACCCCCCGACCCGCCCCGATTTTTTCCACCTATGTATCCTACCCGCCCCGCAAAAGTAGCCACAGCACTGTAACAGTAGGTAGGTCGCCGCCCCCGGCTGGTACAGTACGTTGCTATTTTTGGCTCAAAACGGTATAAAATCGATATTTTTCACTCCAAATAGGCGAAAAATCGCGCGCTGCGCGCGAAATTAGGGTTTTAGAGTACATTTTCATCAAAATTTAGTCATAAAAAATTTTGTTCCCCCCTAGCTCGTCCTGTACCTGGTACAGTAGGTAGGTTGATTGCAGGCCTTTCTGGTGGTACAGTAGGTTGATTGCTCGCCTGGGTAGCCACACCACTGGGTAGACTGGTGGAAGGGAGAGATAATTCTAGGTGCAACGTGGGGGCCTAGCTAAGTACCTAGCAGCAGTGTAGTTCCTGGTCCGGCGCGGCGGTTAGTGTACCTACCTTTTTTTCCGTGCGGCGGTTGGTGTACCTCCCTAGGGGGGAAGGGGTCGGGAAGACCCAAATCCAGGAAAAAGTCACTTTTTGAGGTTGAAAATTTGACCGATTTTTACCCCTTTTTGGAAGAAAATTCTCCATAAAAAGGGTATTTTGGCGACTTTTGACATCATTGACCTAAAAATTACCCATTTTAGGCCTAAAATGGCCATTTTGGGCCTAAAAATGCCGATTTTAGGCAACAATTGAGGTGGTTAGTGTACCTGGCGCGGCGGTTAGTGTACTAGTGCACCTTGGTCGCGGCGGTTAGTGTACCTTAGGGGGGGACCCCCCTCCCCCAGGAACTACACTGCCTAGCAGTGTAGTTCGTGGGGGTGAGGTGGCCGCCCTAAGGTACACAAATTTCCCCGACCAAGGTACACTAGTAGTAGTACACTGATTTCCCCTCCGGGTACACTAATTTCCCCAATTTTTGCCTAAAATAGCCAGTTTTAGGCCGAAAATGGGCATTTTTAGGCCTAAGATGCGTGAATTTTAGGTCAATGTTATCAAAGTCGCCAAAATACCGCTTTTATGAAGATTTTTTTCCAAAAAAGGCAAAAAACCGGTCAAATTTTCTACCTCAAAAAGTGACTTTCCTGAAATTGGGCCTTTCCCCGTTCCCCCCCACAGGGAGATACACTAATTTCCCCTTCGAAAAAGTAGGAAGGTACACGAATTTCCCCGCTGGGCCCGGAACTACACTGGTACCTAGCCTAGACTCATTTTTTTGGTGGAACGAAAATAAATAAACAAGCCATTCGTTCTAGTGAGCTGAAGAGGCGACAAAAGGCTGAGCAAAAGGCTGCAGAGAAGGCGCAAAAACAAGCGCAATTAGCTGCCGAGGCCGTCAAAGATCAGTCAAAAAAGAAGATAGCGGATATAGACATTGATCCAAACGTGAGTTGGAGTTTTCGGTTTCACGACTTCTAATGTGGCCGCATGTCCGAAAGTTTTGTGCTAACAGCGGCTAAACGTTTCTCTGCAGTTACTGCAAGCTCTCGGTCTCGTATACTCTCTCTTTGGGTTCCGATCAACCACTTCCCACTCAGTTCTCACCAGTGACCGCACGACTTTTGTGACCTTGCAGGAATATTTTCGACTTCGTCTGGCGCAATTATCCGAATGGAAACGGGCCGGCGAGAATCCGTATCCGCACAAGTTTCTAGTCGACACCAGCCTCGAAGCGTTCATTCAACAACACGAATCGCTCAATGCTGAGGAGCTGCGAGAGGATGTCATTGTCAGGATAGCTGGTTGGTGTTGTTGTGGTGATTGACTGATGTTTGCAGTGGCGGATCCAGCTTTTCGCCAAGGGAGGGGCCAAATCCAGAAAGTCATTTTTATCTAGTGCTTGTTTCATTTTTAAAAAGTCATTTTAATCTTGTGCTTGTTTCGAATTTCTCACTTTCTACGCCAAATATTATGCAAAATGTGACAACGGGCGCGAAGCGCGCGAAATTGTGGCAGTTTTGAAGTGTATCTGAGTGAAAATCCTGCGATTTAGGGGTCCTTTTTCCTTCTTCCTTCCGAAACGGTGGCCCCCTCATTATTATTTTGTTGTTCTTTTGGAAACGTTGAGGAAATATTTATCCACAGGTCGAATCCACGCCAAGCGCGAGTCCGGTCAGAAATTGATCTTCTACGATCTGCGCGGCGAGGGCGTGCGACTACAAGTGATGGCCAATGCTAGGTGAAATTGTGCTGTCGATTTTTCGATTGCTTTGTGCATTTCGTGAAAATTTGGACTAATTCGTGGTTTAGTTTTTGGACTAATTTCTGAAAATGACTTTTTCCAGATACCACAGTGGCGGCGACGACGCGTTTGTGTCTGTGCACGAGCGTGTGCGGAGGGGTGACATTGTCGGCTTTGTCGGTCATCCGTCGAGAACCAAAAAGGGCGAATTATCCGTCGTGCCGACTGAAGTGCGTTTTTTTGACACAGGGTTTTTGTTTATTTCAAATTGAGCTAGCTGACTGACACACACATGCCAAAATATCTGATACGTCGAGTGCCAAAAATATGCCCAATTAAAGGCCGAAACGACACGAGAAGCGCAAATTTTCTATTCCGACAGCACCAGCACCGACTCCAGGCGCCAGATTCTAAAATTTATAGCTACTATCACACCTGGATTTGGTCAAAAATACTGTACTGAAAGATTTTGTTGACGCAAAACATCAGTGTTTTCTATTTTATTATTTTCATTCGATGTGTTTTCCTTGTCAGGTACACCTACTCACGCCGTGCCTGCACATGTTGCCCCATCTGCATTACGGCCTGAAGAATCAGGAGACACGATATCGTCAGCGATACCTCGATTTGATCATCAATGAGGATGTGAAACACAAATTCGTGACCAGAGCGAAGATCATCAAGTTTGTGCGAGACTATCTGGACTCGATAGGATTTCTAGAGGTGTGTTGATTTTGATATTGTCGAACGGTTGTGTAAACATCGTTTCTTTACCAAGCGTGAGAGTGACATTGGCAAAACCCGAAAATTCTTGGTGCAGGTTGTAACACCTTTAAGTTAGGTGCAAATAATACTTTTCAGGTACAGGTTACGCATAACATGGCAAACAAGAAAGTGAATCAACAGGAATCGATTTCTGCCATTGAGCAAACAAAACCTTTCAGGTGGAAACCCCGATGATGAACATGATTGCCGGTGGTGCAACGGCCAAGCCGTTCGTCACCCATCACAACGAATTGAACATGGATCTGTTCCTGCGTGTCGCGCCCGAATTATATCTGAAAGTTGGTCACGTCACCTTGTATATTGTTATACAGTCTACCGTCTTTATGGTGAAATGATCGGGAGACCCGACATCTTCTGTCATCATCTGGGCTGGTAGCGGCAGAATACTGGCGGTGAACTGGGATCAAATTGTTGCCACAGTTGTGCAAGTCGTTTGCTTGAGAAGAATTTGAGAGAAAATTTTCTTCAACCAAATGTTTCCGAAGACGCAGAATGGACATTTTGTGTTTATTACGTAAGAACATACTTGAATTCAGTAACTTGAGCCAAAATATTGCACTCGTGATCCAAATGAGCAAACTTTTGCCTGTTTTGGTCTACAAACTGGTGTCGGGTGTCGGGTTTTTTTCAAAAACTAGATGTCGGGTGTCGGGCTTTTTTTTGCAACTGTGGTGGGGGGGTGGTTTTTTTTTGTGGGGTGTGGGGGGGGGGTATGTGGGGGGGGGGGGGCGGCGGGTGGGGGGGGGGCCCCCCCCCCCGCCCCCTACCCTTGTGGACTGGGATCAAATTGTTGCCACATGCAAGCGTTGGCCGTATAGGGTCACAATAACGACGACATAATCGTGTTGTTATTTGTCTCTGTTTTGTGCAACTGGGCAACAAACATGCTAGATTCCAGATGCTCATTGTGGGCGGTATCGATCGAGTCTATGAAATCGGCCGTCAATTCCGCAACGAAAGCATTGACTTGACGCACAACCCCGAGTTCACGACGTGCGAGTTCTACATGGCATATGCTGATTATGAGGATTTGATGCGACTCACTGAGGACATGCTCTCGCGTTAGTTGGTGATCGGGTTTGTTTTCGCATTACTTCACTACTTGTGCACTTTTTTGTTGATCGAGCCTTGATTTAGACTCAACCGTGTTTGTGGTCGATCTAGAGCTAGACGTGCCATTTTTTGCACGATGAGGAGAATTTTGCCTTTATGCAGTGGTAATTAGAAGGTTACTGCTCGATGAGGGATCAAAATATCGTTTAGTTCAATGATAGGCACGATGTGGAGGTAGGATAACTATAAAGAGGTTACACCGTGTTGCAGAACTGGTGAAGCGCCTGTTTGGTTCGTACGAAGTGACCTACCATCCGAATGGGCCGGGCACAGACGAGCTTCTGACCGTGAACTTCAAACCGCCGTTCAAGCGCGTGCGAATGTTTGATGAGCTCGAGAAGAAACTGAACGTGAAAATGCCATCGCCGCAGAAACTGGACACCGAAGGTTGGTGGGGTTGGGTGTCACGAAGGTTGTCTCTTTTTACATGCAGTATATGTAATCTAGTTTTAAAAGTTACGCTCTTGTATATTCCAGAGGCCCGTCAATTTTTCGATCGGCTTTGTGTACAGCACAACGTGGAATGTCCACCGCCACGGACAGTTGCTCGATTGGTTGATAAGGCATGGCATCGCTTATTTTTCTCTATTTAGTTTCTGGCAACGAGCCACAAATTGAAAGACGAAAACAGTAAATGTTTGTTGCAGCTGGTGGGCGACTTGATCGAAGTGGACTGCGTCAACCCGACCTACATCATCGATCATCCGCAGGTAAAACACAGTTATCTTTTCTTTTCTTATTATTATTTTTTCGTTAACTTGCATCTCCTCCAGGCGACATTTTGGCAAATAAAATTTCAACTAATACTCGGAAGTATTTTAGTGTGGTCGACCGATGTTTCGAGTAAAAGCCGAAAATTACTTGCAGTGTGCAAGTGGATTTATTTGCATAAATTTTCAAACCCTGATTTCATTTCATCCAATGGTGTAGCAGGGGGGTGGGGGGTCCCCCCCCCCGAGGTACAGTCAGTAGGTAGGTTGACGCTCCATCCTGGTACAGTAGGTAGGTCGCCGCCCGGCGGCTGGTACAGTAAGTTGCTATTTTTGGCTCAAAATGGTATAAAATTGGTATTTTTTACTCCAAATAGGCGAAAAATCGCGCGCTACGCGCGAAATTAGCGTTTTAGGGTACATTTTCATCAAAATTTCGACCTAAAAAATTTTCTTCCCCCCCCCCTAGCTCGGCCGGTACAGTAGGTAGGTTGCCGCCCCACATTTTTGGTGGTACAGTAGGTTGCCGCCCCGCCTGGGTAGCTACACCACTGATTTCATCTGTTCCCAATCAGGTGATGTCGCCGCTGGCCAAATGGCATCGCAGCATACCGGGATTGACGGAACGGTTCGAATTGTTCGTGTTGAAGAAGGAGATTTGCAACGCGTACACCGAACTGAACGACCCGCAGACGCAGAGGCTACGATTTGAACAGCAGGCCAAAGTCAGTGATTGATTCATTTTGTCTTGACCTTGAGAGAACAAAAAGGCTGATCTCGAACTTGGTGGTCGGTCCTTAAGTCCGCTCTTGCGGAGATTAAGGATATTTTCTGGCTTACTGATGCCATTGATTTCGTCCAGCCGTTAGCTGTGTGGGAACAAGTTTCACGCTGGTTGAAATGTGTGAGTGTGGCATCAGGGAATGTCGAAATATCGTAACGTTACGCGACCGAGGTGAGACCGTACCGATCACCGCATTCGATGTGGCCCAATTTTTTGCAACATTTTATCTTCAAAACGTTTCTTGCAGGACAAAGCAGCGGGCGACGACGAGGCCCAACTAGTGGACGACAATTTCTGTACGTCGTTGGAGTACGGCCTGCCGCCCACTGCTGGCTGGGGACTGGGCATTGATCGATTGACCATGTTCTTGACTGATTCGAACAATATCAAGGTTTGGGTTGCTGTTGTTTCTTAGTTGTGTGGGTAGTTTTTGATTTATATTAATTTTAATTATTAAAATTATTTAACTGATATGCTGGGCCATATGCACTCGGCCCTTTTCGTTGTGACATCACGACACGTGGAGATCCTATTGTTTTTATGTTGACCGAAACGGCCCGGGTCTTGTCACTGTGTAGAGGGTAGACTATAAAGGCAAACTACACTAACACGAGCCAGATTTCGAAGGTGGTGTGTATTCAAAACGAATAGAAAGAGAAAGTCTTGTCTCCTCTTTTTATTTTCAGGTACATTTCCCAAATCAGCAGCTACGTATGAATGTTTCACTGTTCTGCCAGCTGCGAAATCGGGCTCGTGTTGGCGTAGTTTGCCTTTACTTGCCTCTTTTTACAGGAAGTGCTCTTCTTTCCCGCCATGAAGCCCGACGAACAGAAACCGACAGCGGAGCACCCCGGATCAGTCGTGGTCAATGGCAGCGCTTGAATAACCGCTGGCCGTGATATTTATCGCAAATTGAGCTAAACCCAATCTTGTGCTCTTTTATTCTCTGTTTAGGAACGTTACGTGTCTGTACGAAAACAGTTGCTCCCCTTTTCGCTGTGAATGTGCAGCTGCAATGTACCTTTCATGATGTTTTTTCCAATTTTCATGTTCTATTTCTTGCTCTGGTGTTGTTGTTACTGTTCGTTACGATGTATACCTAACTTTTTCCCATGGGTGGTTGGTTGGAGGTTTTGATCTTGTTTCTGGATCTTGATTTTTAGTGATGGATTTTGTCTAATCTGATCGATTATGTGTTGGATTTTTGTTGTTGCCCCGTTATTCAATCCAGTCACACGTGAACCTGCCGCCTCCGGTTAAAAGTCGTTGATCTGAGAATCGAGAGGAATTGTTCTGCGCTTGTGAAACTTGGTTTCTGCCGAGATTTTGGGAAATTACCTTGTCGTGACTGGTGATTGGCTCAATGTCCATGCATGTAATTCTCTTTCCTGAAAATTTAATCCACCCTGCAGTGCGATGTCACTACGTCGCGTACGCCCATTGTTTCGCCTTTGCCTTCGTCCTCGTGCCTCACGCCCTGCCTGTCTATGCACGCCAGCTGTCGACCATTCACTCGTGCAACGTGCGACCACACGCGCTGACTATCCGCATAAATTTACTGTCACCACTTCGGTGGCGAAATTTGTGCACGATTATGACCAGCTTGGTCGTGATGAGGTTGATAGTGCGACGGTGTCGATTGCCGGTTCGTTTGATGTTGCAATTTTTGGAATTGCCTTTCTCCTGTGTTGGCTTTCTCGGTGGTGGTGGTGACCGTGTGGTACCAGGATTTTGTTTTTGTCATTTCAGGTCGCATCCTGCGAAAGCGACCAATGGGCAAGATTATCTTTTACACAATTGTGGGCAATGGCACCGCGCTGCAAGTGAAATGTGCGATCAGGTTGGACTTTGCAACTCTACAGCGTTTGTGCATTGCGCTGATGCCGCTGTCACATTGGCGTCAAACAATCCATGTTTTGCGCCAGGTGGGGCGTGGTGCCCTTTAATCGCCGTAATATTTCATCAAACGTCCTTCCAGCGATCACGACGAGGCGCGCGAGTGCAGCACATTCAAATCGTGCCATGATCGACTGCATGTTGGTGACATCATCGGTGCGGTCGGACATCCGTGTCGGACGAAAACCGGCGAACTGTCGGTGTTGGCATCGCGGGTGATGCTGTTGGCGCCTTGTCTCAGGTTGGGCTTTCACAACGTGGCAGGATGTTTGGAAGATTTTTCTTGTCACGGGCTGCCTGATCCGTAAAACGCAAGACTTAAGGATCAGGCAACGTGGTGGACAAATTTCTCGCCAGAGGTTTTGTCAGACAATCGTCAGTACTGTGTGACTTTTTCCATTTCCAAGTGTTTATGCTGCTGAAATCCAACTTCCAATTTTTTTCTATTGAAACATCAGCTGGTCAATTCAAGATTCCCGTCCTCAATTCTTCAGGCATTTGCCAGCGAAAATGGCAGGACTGAAGGACGATGTTGTCAAACTTCGTCAACCGTACCTGTCTTTGCTGGCCACTGATTATCGACAGAAATTGTTGATTCGATCTCGAATAATTCAATGGATGCGACAGTACTTTCACGATCGGGACTTTGTTGAGGTTCGTTTTTTACTTGATGAGTAGATGAGTAAAAATTTTGCATCTCCATATTTATTTTTTGTTCAGGTCGAGACCCCGATGTTGATGCAAACGCCCGGCGGTGCACTGGCTCGTCCGTTCGTCACTCATCACAATAATTTGCGACGAGATTTGTTCCTGCGAATCTCACCTGAATTGTCGCTCAAAGTTGGCATCTGTTTTACAAGTCGAACATTACATTTCTTGTATGGTTTCAGTCATTTATTGGGCGATATCAAACTTCATCGGTCCGGTCCCGGTCAAGTCTTCGGTTTTTCGCACAACTGTTTCCCTCAAGATATTTCGAAATTCACCGATGCTACTAATTTCGACCAGCGTCAAAGTCGTTGACGAACGGTCCCCGGAAACAACTTTTCTGTTGGTCAAACAAAATTAGTGGCATGAATAAATCACTTCTTATCCTTGATAGAAAGGTCACATGACCAAGTCGAGACCGGGCCATACCGATCACCAAGTTTGACATCGGTCACATTATCTAGTCCCAAATACATTCCTGTTCTCAGATGTTGGTCATCGGCGGCATGGAACGCGTGTTCGAGATCGGGCGATCGTTTCGCAACGAAAGTCTCAGTGCACAGCATCTGCCCGAGTTCACAATGTGCGAACTGTACGAGGCGTACGCCGACTATAACGATCATATGACCATGACCGAACAGTTGTTGCATGGTGGGTAGTAGACGGGTGCAGTCTGCATTCTACACTGTGAATCGATCGGGAAACGGGATTTCCTTCACTGTTCACCCTTTACCTATTATTCATTGTTCGTCGGAGTTGCAATTTGGAGGTTAATGGCTGATGTGCGATCCAGCTGTCGGTCACTGTCTAGCGGACAGAGTCATTTTAGCCGATTCATTTTGCATGGAGAGGGTTGTCTGTTGAGTATTGATGTGTTGCTCACGGAGATGTAAACAATGCAATCTAGTTTCCATGCAATTTAGATCTAAATCGTAGTTTTCTGGTTCCCAATTGATCTATTTATTTTACAGGTATGGTCCATGCGCTGTTTGGCACAGACGAGATTGAGTTCACTGCACCCAATTCTGTCGATCTTGTTCAATTATCATTCAAACCCCCATTCCGTCGTCTGTCCGTTTATGACGCACTGCGGGATAGATTGGGCGATGTACTGCCCACTCCCGATCAGCTGCACACCCCTGGTTTGGTTGGCATTTGATTTTTTCGGTTGTTTTTTCTTGAGTAAATTTGGCTTTATTCTAGAGTCACAGTTGACGCTTGATCGATTGGTGACCGGCCACGACATTCACTGCGAGGAACCGCGCACTGCGGCTCGATTATTCGACAAGGTTGATTGATTGGCTGGTTGTTTGGTTTAAATGGCGGGGCGCTTTTGAACCGTGTGTCGTAAAAAGAGCTGATATAAAGTCTACCTTTCTCTTTATAGTGGCATGATCGGGGCTGGCCATTCTCAGTCACCAGAAAGAGTATGCACCGTAATGAGCGGTAATTTGTAAGTTAACGACAGATTGCTGACCAAAATATTGTTCAAAAATGTTCACTATGTGCTTTGGGGTTTGCTGTCATAGCGGGATCACTATAAAAGGGCGGGCTACCTGCGTCAACAAGCAACGTCGCAATTATTTCTCTGTATCCTCCCAGCTTCTCGACCGTCTTGTCGAGCCGAACTGCGTGCAACCGACCTTTCTCACCGACCATCCGCAGTTGATGTCGCCGTTGGCCAAATGGCATCGCGATGCAGCTGGATTAAGTGAACGATTCGAATTGTTCATCGGCGGACGCGAGATCGCCAACGCGTACACCGAGCTGAACGATCCTGATGCACAAAGGTGGATGTTCGAACAGCAGAAACTGGTTGGCAGCAGGGTTTCGGGTGTTTCGGATATTTTTTTAATTTGGACCAAAAAAACGCCACAGTTGACCACCCACTGTACTACTTGCTTGCAGAATCCATTTATTCAAGCTCTCAGTTGGTTGCGATAAAACAACCAACGTTCCTCTTTTTGCAGCAATTCTCAGCTGGTGACAATGAGTCCCTTCAGCACGACCACAGTTTTGTGACAGCGTTGGAGTTCGGTCTGCCGCCGACGGCTGGCTGGGGACTGGGCATCGATCGATTGGCCATGGTGCTCACACAGTCAAACAATATAAAAGTGAGTAATGGCTGTAGTTTTGGTCGGAAATTATTGAAAATGGTTGGGCTAGTTGTTTAGTCGTCAACGTCGATCGTCAACCCCGGCAGCCCTGAATGAAATAAACACGTGGCATTTGGGAGCGGGGCTGCGTTGACGACGGGTGTTGGCGATTTGGGTTGACGACATTAATATAAGCCAGTTTTTGTGATCTGTGCTCTTCACAGGACGTCAACTGGAACGCGTGGTACACCAAGTGGCAAACTGAGTGAACTTCTCACGCCGCACATGCTGAAATTGTTGCATTCGGTGTTTCTGTGTATTTGCAAATTTGTGCAATAATATGCGCTAATAGTTGTCATTCGACGAGTCTGTTTGCTGCAAAAATATTTGTCAATTTGATGATTGCGAAAGATTATGCTCATAAACCTGTTGATTTTATTCAGTTTTGTTTTTGCCTCACCGCAAATTGCTTCCTGTTTTTCATTGGATTGTGTTGAAAGGAGAACACGCCCTGAAGCTGGGTTATCTGTTTCCGCTTCCATTTTTTTAATAACACCAACACACTGCAGAAATAAAGGCAAACTACACCAACACGAGCCCGATTTTGAAGGTGCAAAACGAATAGAAAGAGAAATCATCATGCTCCACTTTGTATTCTTCAACGTGTAACTGCCCATTTCCCAAATCAGCAGCCAGGTCAGAATGTTTCACCACTCTGCCAGCTGCGAAATCGGGCTCGTGTTGGCGTAGTTTGCCCATACTTAAATTATGGACTATTTAGGCAAACCAGACTCGAACCCAACGATATTCGCAAATTTGCCGTCATGGGCGCAAAGGCTTTTACTGCCAAGCCGTTGCCGTGGTCGGAGTCGGTGGTCAGTTGTCATTCGCTGATTATTCGTCGAGTTGATTTGTTTTTGTGCGTGATTTGTGTGAAATGACATTCCGCTCTGCACAGATCCCACCGTCGATGTTGCACGGTGACCCGACGGCCACAGTGACGATGGCCACCATCTTCAAGCACCTGCCGAGCACCAAGGATAAAATGGCGTGTCGTCGCGTGTGTCGTGCGTGGCGGGACAAGGTGCACACTGACACGACGTGGATGTGTGTTCGGGAGGTTTATGTCTACGGTGACAAGGTATAAGTGTGTGTGTTATTATGGTACGGTACTGTATTGGCCCCCAACCATGTTGAAAACTTCGAAATTATCATTGATGTGTAGCTATTTCGTATTGATTTCCAGTCCGACGTATCTCATCTGTCTCACAAACGATGGCGGAGTGATACCGATGATGATGGACATAGATTGTTTGTTCACTTGGATGATGAGGAAGACAAGCTGTCCGTTAGTTTAGTTAGTTTATAGCGTCGACACCCACTCAATAATACATAAATTATTGTCGACAAGCTGTCCGTCAACTCCGACATGTTCGATCGTGTTGTGATGCGGCTGCTGGCTGTGAGTTGAGATCGAATGTATTGTTCGTGCGCATGTTCCAGAGTAAACAATAATTTTGAGTGTCACTTCATAACATGAGATTTACAGCACTGCGGTCGTGTGCGTAAATTGTATATAGACAACACAAACGGTACTTCGTACGCCATCGAGCAGCTCGCCACTCTGCCGTTCTCAACCAAGCTGCATGACTTGCGTGTCTGTGGTGAGTGCTCTTTTCCATTGATGAACTGACTGATTGTTATCTCTGCCATTTGCCTCACTGCGGTGATGCGAACATTCATTCCAGGCCGGTGCCCCCTGCCCGATCAGTACCTGACCAGTCTGCTGACGCCGAGTCTGCCAACTCTGCGTTACATTTGCCTTCGGCATCAGCACTGCAAAGAATTGTTGAGGGCGATCGCTGAGAATCCACCGATGCGATTGGAGCGGGTTCATTTGTGGAATGCAATTGATTTAGGCGACGACGACAGTCGAGATGAACGTGGTCGTGTTGTGATGTCAGCGTCGACCTTCCACAACATGATGGAGTCGTTGGGCCGATGTGCGTCGTTGCGAGAGGCGGCACCGTTTCCCTTTTGTCGTGCTCAGGTCACGATTTCATACACCGATTTCGCGACGGCCATCAGTCGATTCTGCACCACACCAAATCGTCATTTGCACCTGAACATGATTCTTGACCAACCAAGGCACACTGCTGAAGGTGCTGCATCGACGACCCCGTTTGCAGCAACTGAACTCGAATCTGCGCTGCGCACTCAGTTCGGTAACGTCAATGACTTTAATTTCGTGGGCAATGATCTAGCCTTCCGAGTGAACGAATGCTGGGTACGTCCAGATTGAAGAGATGCGCTGTGAATTGCCACTCATTTCACTACACTGTATCTGTCGGTGAATTCATGCCCAAACAAATATCGTGTTATCAATTACATTTATGGCTTCACAAAATTTACTATCTCATCAATTTGGTTTTCACATCTGGTTTTATTGAATGTCGTTGGCGCGTATCAACCTGAAATCTGTATGTGCGCGCGAGTAGTCACCCACATTCCACCTTAGAAACATTCGCGATTGTGTCGAGTATTTCCTTGTCCACATGAATTATCATAAATTCACTTCCAGTCATGGAGTGCTTTCCGAATCAGCAATATTATGCGAAATTATGGGTTGATATGATGCGTTTTTTAAGTCACTTTCGTTATTCATTGCACTCACTTTGTTGAATCCAATCGTTAATTCATGATGAGATTTTGTGGTTAATCGTTTATGAGTTTATGGGTTTTGAAGATTTTTTTGCGTTGTCGCTTGTTAGTTGCCCCAATCAACTATACATAATACTTTGTGCTCAAAGCTTGTCGTGTGTATTTTCATCCGTTTTCATGTGTTTCATAGCTTTCACGTGTTTTCTTTGAGCTATTTCTTGTCATTATGAAGTTCTATTCATTCACCAATGCTTATCGAACATAAATGAAAAAATTATGTGCAAACCTTCGAGGATCGTTTGAACGTTTGGCCGAAAAACCTGTTGTTGCCAACAGACCCATCGTTGGTTGGGCTACATTCATGAGAAAGTGTCCATTTAGCTTACAAGAAAGAAAAATGCCCCAAGGGGCATAAAAGAAATATGGTTCCCTGGCTGACTGGCATAAAAGAACGATACTAGCTTGCGCCACTTTGTTGATGTTTCATGAGGCACTGGAAAAAACGTAAGTGTGTTCTGAGCTGTTTGATGACGAATAGTAGATATTGAACCATATTCCCGGCGCGTGCTGTTTTGCCACCAGAGACACGGCATGGAGATAATGAAAGAGTGCAATATTCTCTTTACTCCTCTCCTTGTTGAATCATCGTGCTTAACCGAAGACTGCACAGTTACCGTCGTGAGGTTGAAAAGAAGAAACAGTTGCCTAAATATGTAGGTGTTCACGAAAGTTTCGATATCGGCTGGGTTTTGGTTCAAAAGAGTTCGCGCCGGGAATATGGTTCAATATCTACTATTCGTCATCAAACAGCTCAGAACACACGTTTTTTCAGTGCCTCATGAAACATCAACAAAGTTGTGCAAGCTAGTATCGTTCTTTTATGCCAGTCAGCCAAGAAACCATATTTCTTTTATGCCCCTTGGGGCATTTTTCTTTCTTGTATCGTTCTTTTATATCGCGCAAGCGCCAAATAGGGAACCCGAATAAATCAGGCACAGAAAGTTTTCAGTTCCGGCAACCAATGGTTCTAACTAAGAAAATGTCGACCATTAGACTTTTCTCAAGTTATCAACGCACATGAGGTGTGGGGGTTAGTTTAAAGCGGCCCGCCGCTATTGTTTTTTTGGTTTTCGACCTCGGTTTTTCCACTTACAGTATATCCTTTGTTGGCATCGAGATCAAGAACATTAGTTTTGACGAACTTCACCAAAATGGCGGTTACCCACATGGCGGTTGGGATAGTTTGTTCCCGTGCGGCCATGTTGGTGGATCGATTTCGGTGGATAAACGTCAGTTTGGTGAAGTTCTTGAAGGTTAATGTTCTTCATCCCAGTGCCAATTAGCGATTAATATAAAAAACCGAGGTCCAAAACCCAAAAAACAATAACGGCAGGCCCGGTTTAAGGATGCTGTACTTTTTGGCAGGATATATGAATCGGTGGTTATCGTGACATAAGGCCAATTTTGTGTTTCGATTTCACTATGGAGTTCTAACAATGGAGACACGCTTGTGTCTGCGTCATCACCCATCACTGAAGCAAAACCAACGCAGTGCGCCCCCCCCCCCCCCACGCGCATGTCTATGCTTTTGAGGAACATGGTAACTTGTCAAGTTATTTATTTTTTTTAAATTTACCCCCAGGTATGTATTTGACACCCTAATTACCATCATTTATAGCGCACTGATTGCGCATCGTCTCAGCACTTGTTGGTTTAGTACCAAGTAAAGCTGTGCAATGAACTTCCATGCCCCCTGTCCCTCCAGCTTCAGCAATGAAATAAGTGTCAAACATCAGTCTCGAGATTGCTTTGGTGTTGGCCGCCGCATCTGATCTTGGATTCAATGTTACGTAAAAACTACTATTTAACTTTCCCACGAAAGTCAAATTATTAATGCGGAAAAAGCTTCGAATGTTCGAAATCGAACGAACAGCAATTTTAATTAAAGGGCTCGGGACACAACCGAAGGAAGGGCAGCAGAGCGCTGTGTTATACATCGTTGGAAAGCACTGTCACAGCATATGTCACGCACAAATGTTAGGCTCCTTAGAGATTCGCTATCTTATGGTGGAGCGACTTTTCGTTCCAGAAAAAAGTGAATTTTTCACAACTTGAAACGACTGGTGCAGAAACTCCAAATGAGTTGAAAGTCAAGTAACACGTGCATAGGATTACAACGGTTTCTGGATAACTTATCATGAGAACTTCAGTCGCTCAAAGCATTGCTTCACTCGGAGAGGGTGCGAAATGTTCCAAAAATCGGCCACATTTTTCGAAAACACAAGTTTGTCTCTAAATTTTGAGGCCGCGCTTTGTGTTGCAGAAATGAAAATGCAATAGAAAAATAGAGCATTTTCGAAAGTACCAGAAAATATCTGTTAACAATAAGCATTTATAGCTGAATATCATATTCAGGTTAGTATGGCTGCCCCGAGGGATCTGTAGACCTTGGGGTCTTCGGACCTTGATAGATTGTTAAACCAGACGTTTATCTCATTTTTTGTTTGGAATCCGATACAATCTGTGGCCTTTATGTGTCACAATTCTGGCGATGAATGTAACCACCTAATGTAGCGGCAATTTAATGGATTTTTAGGCCTGTCACTGAGCCAGCCATGAGTTTAAAAATTTAAAACCCTTATTTTCTGGTACTTTCGACGATGCTCTATTTCCCCATTGCATTCTTATTTCCGCAGCGTTCAGCGTGACCTCAAAACTTAGGGACAAACTTGTGTTCTCGAAAAATAAGGCCGATTTTTGGAACATTTCGCACCCTCACCGTGTGAAGCAATGCTTTGAGCGACTGAAGTTGTGATGGTAAGCTATTCAGAAGCTGTTGTAATCCTATCCATGTGTTACTTGACCTTCAACTCATTTGGGGTTTCTGCATCGGTCGTTCCAATTTGTGAAAAAATTCACTTTTTTCTGGAACGAAAAGTCGCTCTACCAAGAGATAGCGAATCTCCAAGGGACTTAAAACTTGTGCGTGACATAGGCTGTCGGAATGCTTTCCAACGGTATGTAACAATATGTCCTGCTACCCTTCCTTCGGTCATGTCCCGAGCCCTTTAAGAAGTTGATATCTTGTGGGTATTTTATCATGAATGACATCACAGCGCATAAACTGCGAACCGCACCTGTGCTTAATAAATCTCAAATAAAAACACGAAAAAACTGAAAAATATTATCCAGAATTCATTAAAAGTTAGTAAAATACAACAAAGTTCGCTGCGCGCGTGAATGTTTGAACCCGCGACCTTTCGTCTTCAGTGACGCGCGTTAGACCGTGCGGACATAACTGGTTCGCCACTCTCCTTCACAAACTTTACTACATATGTAACTACGCGTGCATTGCTGCATTGCCGATTGTGCTGGCTGCCTGTGTGGTGTGTGTGTGTGTGTGTGTGTGTGTGTGTGTGTGTGTGTGTGTGTGTGTGTGTGTGTGTGTGTGTGTGTGTGTGTGTGTGTGTGTGTGTGTGTGTGTGTGTGTGTGTGTGTGTGTGTGTGTGTGTGTGTGTGTGTGTGTGTGTGTGTGTGTGTGTGTGTGTGTGTGTGTGTGTGTGTGTGTGTGTGTGTGTGTGTGTGTGTGTGTGTGTGTGTGTGTGTGTGTGTGTGTGTGTGTGTGTGTGTGTGTGTGTGTGTGTGTGTGTGTGTGTGTGTGTGTGTGTGTGTGTGTGTGTGTGTGTGTGTGTGTGTGTGTGTGTGTGTGTGTGTGTGTGTGTGTGTGTGTGTGTGTGTGTGTGTGTGTGTGTGTGTGTGTGTGTGTGGCGCGCGCGGGCTGCCTGCCTGTGTGTGTGTGCTGGCTGGCTGTGTGTTGTGGGTAATACACTGTGCGCTTTATGAATCAGGCAACTACGTAGCGTGCACTGATGCATTGTTGTGTGTGTCTGAGCGTCCATTATGGCTCTTTTTGAGCTGAAAAACATTTAGCCAATTGGAATTAATATATGTTTGACGTAACAACGATTAAAAACACATATGTATAACCGCTGATTTTGGCTTTAGAACCATGCTTTCTGTACAAAAAGTCTAAGTCATCGTCTGGAACCGTTCATATTAAAAGTTACGAACTCGGCGATAGCAACACCGTGTTTCTCGAGTGCGAAAACCACATAAACAACTTTAATAGTTCTGGTAACCCAACTTTTCGGCGAGATTTTACTTCGGGAAGCACACTTTACATACAAAAAGTCGTGGTCATGGTCTGGAACCGGTCTCAGTCGTGGAGTTACGAAGTCGGCGATAGCGCCATCGTGTTTCTCGTGTGCGAAAACCCTATATGCGATATTAACATTTGTGGTGTTCAGTAACGTCTGGGCCCTGACCAGTTTTTTGTGGAAAAAAAGGGAAAGAACGTTTTTACAAAAATGACAACTGTATCTTGCCCGCGATTGGCGATTGCGCGTGTTGGCACGCAGCGGGATGAAATTTTGTGTGGACCTAGAAGTCCACGCCGTACAAGTTGTGTGCAAGTTTG
Organism: Rhynchonema sp. JSB1_4; assembly: GCA_030248065.1. Classification (NCBI taxonomy): domain Eukaryota; kingdom Metazoa; phylum Nematoda; class Chromadorea; order Monhysterida; family Xyalidae; genus Rhynchonema; species Rhynchonema sp. JSB1_4. Next base: position 62,643 of record JASAMV010001482.1, on the reverse strand, counting down.
GGCTTCTCAAGTTAAGTCTTGTGAAAATGGCGTGAGGTTAAATTTTTCAACTCACGCAATATAAGGAATGAACCATATGTCGCTTAGCATTACCATGCTAGCTCCGATTCATATCTTCCAGCATTCTTTTCCGAGCGCCCCAATCATGTCCTCGTCATCATTTGTGCCGGCCGAGATCACGACCGAGCGTGGTGTGAACGCGAGTCGCACGCTTGCCGATTGGCATCTGATGTTCGTCGATGATTGTGTCTCGTTGACGCACGCCGACGTGCACGCCAAATTGACATCTATGGTCAGCGCCGAATTGTATGACAAGGCCGTGACGGCCAAATGGAAGAAACCAACTGAGTCCAGCGCTGCTGAACAGAGTGTCACACTGACAGAACACTGCCAGGTTGGGACGGTGGGGGTGAAGCTGTTGGCACCTTGTCTCAGGTCGGAGTTCCACATCGTGGCAAAATTCTTGGAAAATTTTCTTTCAAGCGCTTTGTCTGATCCGTGAAATAGTATATTTAGGGGTGACCTGACTGTATGCTTGACTGATCAGGCAACTCGTTGAAAAAATGTCTAGCCGCGGCTTTTGTCAGGCAAGACTGGCATACAGCAAATTTTTTCGATTTGTAAATGTTTTTGTAGCTGAGTATTAGCTTCAGTTTCGTTGTGTTGAAACATCAGCTGGTCGATTCAACATTCTTGTCAATTCTTCAGGCATTTGGATGCGAGAGTATGACTAAAAGGAGTGTATAGCAGTGTTTTATTTAGTTTTTTTATAAATGTTAGCAATTTTTATAATAATAGGGTGGTCTAAAGTTTGTTTGTGAACGGAAGAAATTATAAAAAAAGAAAAATATTTTAATGTTAATGGAGATCTAACTACGCCTAGGTTTCGCTGGGTAATCGAGACCGTCGGCGTGACATTTACCGGCCAAATTGGCAGGTTTGAAGGACGATGTTGTGAAACTTCGTCCACCGTACCTGTCTTTGCTGGCCACTGGTTACCGACAGAAGTTGTTGATTCGATCTCGAATAATTCGATGGATGCGACAGTACTTTCACGGTCGGGACTTTGTTGAGGTTCGTTTTTTTACTGGATGAGTAAATATTTGAACTTCAATGATTTCTTTGTTCAGGTCGAGATTCCAAATGTTGACGCAAACGCCTGGCGGTGCACTGGCTCGTCCCTTCATGACTCATCACAATAATTTGCGACGAGATTTGTTCCTGAGAATCTCGCCTGAATTGTCGCTCAAGGTTGGGATTGTTTTTTCTACAAAATTGAGCTTTTATGTAATGTTTCAGTTATTTGGCGGTATTATACTTTGTCACTCGACACTCCCTGGATCGCATCCTCACCTGTTGTGCTTTATTTTTGTAAGAACCTCTTTCAAGATTAAAATTTCACCAAAAAACGTGGGGTGATATCTAACTTGGTGATCGGTTCAGCGAAGGCTCACCTAGCTCATGTGATTTATAAAAGATATTTCGGGATCTACTGATGCCTGCCACTAATTTCGAAGTTGTTGGCGAGGTGTCTCTGGGAACAACGTTTCTGTTGGTCAATCTAATATAGTGGCATGAGTAAATCGCTTCTTATCCTTGATAGAAAGGTTGGTTGGTTTATTGCTCTCAGTGACGCATAAAACCATGCACGTAAATTAGTGATAGAAGCACAGTTACAAGACCGGGTGGGACAATTACGGAAATGAAAATAGTTACAACACTGGTTATAACGAAACCACAGCAAATAAAAGCTACAAAAAGCGCCAAGGAGAGAGAAAGATCACGGACATCAGGACAGATCACAGGACATGTTAACAGAACTGAAAATTATGCATTAATCCTTGATAGAAAGGTCACACGACCAAGTCAAGTCCGGGCCATACCGATCACCAAGTTTGACATCGCTCACATTATCTAGTCCCAAATACATTCCTGTTCTCAAGATGTTGGCCATCGGCGGCATGGAACGAGTGTTCGAGATCGGGCGATCGTTTCGCAACGAAAGTCTCAGTGCACAACATCTGCCCGAGTTCACAATGTGCGAACTGTACGAGGCGTACGCCGACTATAACGATCATATGACCATGACCGAATTGTTGTTGCATGGTGGGTAGTAGTAGACGGGCGCAGTCTGCACTCTACACAGTGAATTGATCGGCAAACGGGATTTCCTTCACTGTACACCTAATATTCATTGTTTGTCGGAGTTGCAATTTGGAGGTTAATGGCTGATGTGCGATCCAGCTGTCGGTCACTGTCTAGCGGACAGAGTCATTTTAGCCGATTCATTTTGCATGGACAGGGTTGTCTATTGAGTATTGATGTGTTGCTCACGGAGATAAACAATGCAATCTAGTTTTCACGCAATTTAAATCTAAATCGTAGTTTTCTGGTTCCCAATTGATCTATTTATTTTACAGGTATGGTCCGTGCGCTATTTGGCACAGACGAGATTGAGTTCATTGCACCCAATTCTGTCGATCTTGTTCAATTATCATTCAAACCCCCATTCCGTCGTCTGTCCGTTTATGACGCACTGCGGGTTAGATTGGGCGATGTACTGCCCACTCCCGATCAGCTGCAAACCCCTGGTTTGGTTGGCAGTTGATTTTTTCGGTTGTGTTTTTCTTGCGTTTTGAGTAAATTTGGCTTTGTTCTAGAATCACAGTTGACGCTTGATCGATTGGTGACCGGCCACGACATTCACTGCGACGAACCGCGCACTGCGGCTAGATTATTCGACAAGGTTGATTGATTGGCTGGTTGTTTGGTTTCAATGGCGGGGCGCTTTGGAACCGTGTGTCGCAAAAAGAATTGATCTAAAGTCTGCCCTCTTTATAGTTACATGATCTGGACCTGCCATTTTCCGTCACTATGAAGAATATGCACCATAATGAGTGGTAATTTGGAGGTTAACGACAGATTGGTGACCAAAATGTTGTTCAAAAATATTCACTATGTGCTTTGGGGTTTGCTGTCATAGCGGGGTCACTGTAAAAACGAACAATATAATAACGAACGGCGCTCTGCATCAACCAACGTCGCAATCATTTCTCTTTATCCTCCCAGCTTCTCGACCGTCTTGTCGAGCCGAACTGCGTGCAACCGACGTTTCTCACCGACCATCCGCAGTTGATGTCGCCGTTGGCCAAATGGCATCGCGATGCAGCTGGATTAAGTGAACGATTCGAATTGTTCATCGGCGGACGCGAGATCGCCAACGCGTAGACCGAGCTGAACGATCCTGATGCACAAAGGTGGATGTTCGAACAGCAGAAATGGGTTGGCAGCAGGGTTTCGGGTGTTTCGGATATTTTTTTTTAATTTTGCACCAAAAAACGCCACAGTTGATCACCCACTGTACCACTTGTTTGTAGAACCGACTTACTCAAGCTGTCAGTTTGGTTGTGATAAAACAACCAACGTTCCTCTTGCAGCAATTGTCAGCTGGTGACAATGAGGCCCTTCAGCACGACCACAGTTTTGTGACAGCGTTGGAGTTCGGTCTGCCGCCGACGGCTGGCTGGGGACTGGGCATCGATCGATTGGCCATGGTGCTCACACAGTCAAACAATATAAAAGTGAGTAATGGCTGTAGTTTTGGTCGGAAATTATTGAAAATGGTTGGGCTAGTTGTTTAGTAGTCAACGCAAATCGTCAACTTTGATGATCAACACAAGCAGCCCTGAATGAAATAAACACGTGGCATTTGGGAGCGGGGCTGCGTTGACGACGGGTGTTGTCGATTTGGGTTGACGACATTAATTAATGTAAGCCAGTGTTTGTGATCTGTGCTCTTCACAGGACGTCAACTGGAACGCGTGGTACACCAAGTGGCAAACTGAGTGAACTTCTCACGCCGCACGTGCTGAAATTGTTGCATTCGGTGTTTCTGTGTATTTGCAAATTTGTGCAATAATCTGCGCTAATAGTTGTCATTCGGCGAGTCTGTTTGCTGCAAAAATATTTGTCAATTTAATGATTTTGAAAGATTATGCGCATGAAAGTTTTGATTTTATTCAGTTTGTTTCTTTTTTCGAAAACCTGTCATCACCAGGCGCTCACTGGGCTTACATGAACAATCAAGTGTGACCAATGAACTATCAAATATGTTTAACTGTCTTGTCACTGAATAATACAGAATTTCAGGGGAATTTTAAAATTTTAGGTGGATTTTCTGAACCAACCCAATCGAGCCACAGTCTCATCAAGAGCAACACTTAGCATGCGAATCCGCGTCGAAAAGGCCCTGAGCGTCGCTGCGTTGAAGCGAAAGACCAGACGCGCTGTCACGGCCAACAAAACGAAAAGTACGCAGGTATACCTGGATGGCGTGCTCGTCCGGGTATTGATTGCGCAGCACAGGCATTACTTGATCTGTAACATTGTACATACTTTAATTTCATGAGAACCAGAGTAATTTCAGAATTCAAGAATTTCAGAATAATTTCATTGAAATCAGGTTTTATCTTCGACAATTTTGTGCTCAGGTGCCAGCATCGATGCTGCACGGCGATCCGACCGCTGCTGTCACAATGTCGACAGTGTTCAAGTACCTGTCAAACATCGACGACAGAATGTGTGTCGGGCCTGGAAGCACAATGCACACCGACACCACCTGGTGGCATGTGCGTGAAATTGTGTTCAGCCACGTTGAAGTTGAAGTGGAGAGCAAACGATCGGTTTGTGAATAATTTATGGCGTGGCTTTTATTTCAAGACCTTGCAGGTGCAATTAGCACCCCAACGGCAGAATTCTAAGTGCAAGTTGACGGAATTTACGCAATTTCAAGCATCTTAACGTTTCATGCATTGACAGTGCACAATGTAAAAATGCAAGGTGCGATTTGCACCCAACCTCCTGATTTTTAGCTGCAAATAAACTTCTTTAGGTCCACATTGCACCTAAATAGTGTCCAAAAATTTATGATTTATGGTATTTCAGGCTGAAAATATTTCAACTAGCTATTGTGCAATGCGTCTGTGCTTCAGCGGAAACGACCGAAGAAAAACAGTCGCCGATTGCATTGGATTGGAGTGCACTGGTCCTGAATGCTGTGTTCCAGCCTGAGTGCATGCCTGTTGATCGAAATGTTCGATCACGTCGCCATGCCGATATTGGCTGTTGGTTTGATTTCCATAATTGGATTTTCATTCAAGCTCAACGCGCTTGATGCTCGTTGTGGTTGCTGTTGTACAAGATAGGGATAGGTTAGTGAGCCCCTTTTTGTCACCGTGCCATTCACCGGGCCGGATGCCACACCTCAGCTGTGGATCGGTGCCGGGCAGGGTACTCAAAACCTAACAGTTGAAATATCCGACATTAAGAGATGTCGGCCAACAGCCTCTCTCAGGTCAGGAACAATTGTGCCCACATCAATTAAAATCGATCCGAGATGAACTTTTCTAAACCGTGCCGGATTGCAGAATTGTGCACGTGCGCATGCTCTCCACATCGATCCGCCTGGTTGTGCACCACTCGACTGCAGTGCCATTGAACGCATGGCCCTGTCATTCGCTGATCTGCCGTTTGCCGCCAATCTGAAGACGCTCTGCATCCGTGAGTCAAATGTGTGGTGATGTTTCATTAGGCATTTTTTATCTAGTTGTGGCTCGAGGAGCTAACTCACCTCTTTGGTTTCCCTTTCCCTTCTTCTACTGTGCTATGCCATCTATGTAGTTTAGTCTTTTTTCAGGGTCCCAACTTGCAGATGCCACTGGTCTGTGTGAGCCGGCCGTCACGCATCTGGTCACACAATGTCTGCCCAACGTCTGCTGGCTTGAGATCTACGCCCAACATTGCCACGGGGTGCTGGTAGCAATGCCGAACATACACCAATGTCTGTCGGTCGATTCTGTACGTCACCCAATCGCGCGTTGGTTTTGTGCGTTAACTGGAAACCTGCGATGCGGAGCTGGAAAACCAAACTCGAGACCGCGTTGCGCGCACAGTTCGGTGACGTCAACATGCAGCAACAGGTGCTGCGCATTCGCTTCAATGTCAATCAATGTGACTTGTTCATTCAACTGTAAATGTCTGTTGTTGTTGCTCTCTGCCTTGTCTGTGTGCTGTGCTGATTATTTGTGTTGTCTGTCATGCACGTTTCTCTGTTTGGCTCCTTCTGTTTCTGTGTAAAGCATAAAGCCTTGCCATTCACCCCCAACTGCTTTCTGTTTTTCATCGGTTTGTGTTGAAATGAGAACACGCCCTGAAGCTGGGTTATCTGTTTCCGCTTCCATTTTTTCTATAACACAAACACACTGCAGAAGTACTTTAATTATGGGCTATTTAGGCAAACCAGACTCGGACCCAACGATATTCGCAAATTTGCCATCATGGACGCTAAGGCTTCTACTGCCAATCCGTTGCCGCTGTCGGAGTCGGTGGTCAGTTGTGATTTGTTGATTATTGATCGAGTTGATTTGTTTCTTTTCTCGCGTAATTGATGTGAAATGACGTTCCACTCTGCACAGATCCCACCATCGATGTTATATGGAGACCCGCGGTCAACAGTGACGATGGCCACAATCTTCAAGCGCCTGCCGAGCACCAAGGATAAAATGGCGTGTCGTCTCGTGTGTCGTGCGTGGAGGGACAAAGTGCACACTGACACGGCATGGATGCATATTCGCGAAGTTTATATCGACAGCTACAAGGTATAAGTGTGTGTGTTATTATGACACGGTACTGTATTGGCCCCCAACCATGTTGAAAACTTCGAAATTATCATTGATGTGTGGCTATTTCGTATTGATTTCCAGTCCAACGTCGAATCTCATCTGTCTCACAAATGGCTTCGAAGAGATAGCGACGGTAACAGACATAAATTGATTGTTCACTTGGATGGCGAAGAAAGCAAGCTGTCCGTCAACTGCGTCATGTTCGATCGTGTTGTGATGCGGCTGCTGGCTGTGAGTTGAGATCGAATGTATTGTTCGTGCGCATGTTCCAGAGTGAACAATAATTTTGAGTGTCACTTCATAACATGAGATTCACAGCACTGCGGTCGTGTGCGTAAATTGGAGATCCGCAACACAAACAGTACTTCGTACGCCATCGAGCAGCTCGCCACGTCATTCCACAATCTGCCGTTCTCCAACAAACTGCATGAGCTGGATGTCCGTGAGTGCTCTTTTCCATTGATAAACTGACTGATTGCTGTCTCTGTCATTTGCCTCACTGCGGTGATGCGAACATTAATTTCAGACGGCCGCCCCATGCCCGATCAGTACCTGACCAGTCTGCTGACGCCGAGTCTCCCAAGTCTGCGCCGCATTCGACCATGGTGTCGGCCCTGCAAAGGATTGTTGAAGATGATCGCTGAGAATCCACCGATGCGATTGGAACAGATTGGACTGTGGGATGCAATCGATTTCGGCGACGACGACATTCAAGATGAACATGGTCATGTTGTGATATCAGCGTCGACTTTCCACAACATGATGGAGTCGTTTGGCCGATGTGCGTCGTTGCGAAGGGCGTCTCTGTCAGGCTGTTGGAGTGCTCAGGTCACGATTTCACATGCTGATTTCGCCACGTCCATCAGTCGATTCTGCACCACACCAAATCGTCATTTGCTCCTGGACATGACTCTTCACCAACCAACGCACGCGAATGAAGGTGCTGCATCGACGACCCCGTTTGCAGCAACCGAACTGGAATCTGCACTGCGCACTCAGTTCGGTAACGTCAATGACTTTGATTTCGACCACAATGATTGGTTTCGCTTCACAGCGAACGAATGTATTATCCGCTGCCGTCCGCCTATTTTTTAAACACGTCAACTGCGGGTTGCTATCAAATCGGTGTGATGCGCTCTCTCTTGCCAATGGATGGAACTTTCGAATGAATGTAAACAAGGGTTGGGTGCAGTGGTGTTGTCTGGGGGGGCGGAAGGGGGTTACCCCCTAGTATCCGGTATCTTGATTTTTTCACCCAGGGGTATCCGGTATCCAGACTTTTTGTCCAGAGGTATCCTACCCTAAAATTTTTCCGAAAGCCGTAAAAATCGCCCATTTTACCTCCAAAATGCTCAAAATCGCTTGCTGGCGCAAGCATAACCCCGAAAATGACCATTTTTTGCGCTTCCAACACCGATTTTGCTCAATTTTCCTCTAAAAAATCGACCTTTTTTGAACAACTCCCCTGGGTATCCGAGATTTTTCATTTTAGGGGGCAACCCCCCTGGTATCCGAGATTTTTCATTTTGGGTATCCGGTATCCGAAAATTTTGGGTATCCGGTATCCTGACTTTTTGATTTCCCAACGACACCACTGGTTGGGTGTAAACGTTGGCTGGCCGGGTATACCGATTTGGGGGATATTAGTTTGTAATTTTCTGCTGATCAGTAGAAATATGGCAAGATTTCACCATTTTGGATCATAAAATGACCATTTGGCACTAAAACCAGCACTTTGATGCATCTCCAGACATATAGTACACAATAGATAGCTGGCTTTAGGAAGAATAGGTTCTTTCGGTAGGCATACATAAATAGCTGACCCAGGTTTGGGAAGAGTAATGGCTTTACGCAGAGCTCTTTCACACCGAGCTGATGCCGACCTTTATGCCCAAAATTCACCTCATCCATGGCGTGTTTTTAAATTTATATTTACGGGTTCAACAAATTAATTACCTCATCAGTTTCTGATTTCATTGAATATCGTTCGTTTGTTTCTACCAATCGCAACTTGAATCTGTATGTACGCGCAATTAGTTACCCACATTCCGAGTTAGAAACATTCGCGATTCTTTCCATTATTTCCCTGTCCGTACATAAATTCATTTCCAGTCGTGTACTGCATTCCGAATTGGTAATATTATGTGAAATTACGGGTTGATTATAATGCGTTTTTCGTCACTTTCGTTATTATTCATTGCACTAATTTTGTTGCATCGAATCGTTAATTCATACGAGATTTTGTGGTTGGTTGTTTAAGAGGTTATGGATTTTGATGATTTATTGCGTTGTCACTTGTTATTTGCCTCAATCAACTATACATAATACTTTGTGCTCTGCGGCTAAACTTTCACGTGTTTTGTTTGGGCTATTTCTTGTCATTATGAAGTTCTATTCATTGATCAAATGCTTGAACATAAATGAACAGATTATGTGCAAACTTTTGAGGAGCATTTGAACATGTGGCTAACAAACTTGTTGTTACCAACAGACCCTTCGTTGGACGGGTTACCACATTCATGTGAAAGTGACCATTTAGGTTATTCATATCTTCCAGCATCATTTTCTCAGAGCACCCCAGTCATGTCATCATTCGTGCCGGCCGAGATCACGATCGAGCGTGGTGTGAACGCGAGTCGCACGCTTGCCGATTGGCATCTGATGTTCGTCGGTGATTGAGTCTCGTTGACGCACACCGACGTGCACGCCAAATTGACATCTATGGTCAGCGCCGAATTGTATGACAAGGCCGTGACGGCCAAATGGAAGAAACCAAATTCGCTATGCATCACACGAGGTGAGCAACAAGCAACAACAACCCATAATACAAGCAGTCAACACACACATTATAGCTGCAATACAACACGTTTTATGTAAACGGCAGAACACACATGCGCACGCGCAAATACATTTATGTAACACATTAAGGCAAGCCAGCGACTGGATCGCATAGCGAATCGGTTAGGCGCAGCACTGAACATGCGTGCGTGTGTCTGTCGCGCAGGTTCAAACCCTGTAGCGTGTTTTTTTTTGCGTCGCGGGTTTTGGGTGAACGTTTTACCAATATTACTTTTTATTTCGTAACTGGATGCAATGCAAAAACATTTAGAAATAGGCAAGAGTTGAAACAAACGAATAGCCATTCACAGATTTGCTGCATTTTCCTAACAAACGGTTGCCTTGATAAGCACATTAATTGAAAACACTCTCGTGGTATTTACAGTTAAGAAACACATATGTAGGTTTCAGCAGCATATAGTCCGTCCACCAGCTCATGGCACTTTGTGTTGCTGCTGGCCGACTTGTTCCCTTCCTCCACGTTCTAATGAAAGAGAAATTAAGTTTCCGAAAAAAATTATTTTTGCTCTTAAATTGCTGTCTTTATGAAATCGACGTGTTTTATATATTTTAATTTAATTTAATTATAAATTTGATCGAATTCAATCGTTTTCGACACATTTTATTATTTTTTTAGTTCTTTTGCAAAATCGCTCACACTCAATTTCTCTTTCATTAGAACGTGGAGGAAGGGACCAAACCAGCCAGCAGCAACACAAAGTGCCATGAGCTGGTGGACGGACTATACACATCAGAACTCATATTTGGGAATCACATGCATCAATTTTTACATATTCCGTCATTCAATTGAACTGCGCACCACGACAAAACAAGAAAGAAAATAAAACGACGATATTTTTTTTGCTTCATACTAACATAAATTGCCGACAATATTCATATTTGTCACAAACCACATTTATACGCCAATACCAGAATTTTATGGCGCACATTTTGAGGCCCAATAGAAAGAATTCGTCGGTGAGGACTTTTTTAAAATTGGGTGTTTCTGAGAAGCACTCGTTTTTTTGACATTTAAAAAAAATGCAATGGAAGAGAAAACATCCAATATCGTGCAACTATTTTTGCGCAGCTGAAAAGCGGACAAAAAACTGCTATATGTGTGCAAATTTCAGCGCCGAATGTTGTTTATCGGCTGAGATCCAATTGAATTGACATTTATTTTTTCAGCATTTTTCATTTTTAAAATTTCCCAAAAAATGCAAACCGAGCACCTTTAAATTGAAATTACTGAAAGTATACTTACATTTGGAACGCCAAACTTGGAGAGCATTCCTAAATATGTTGTGGCACTGATTTCGAATCAAAAAAACCATATCCAAAATTTCAGTTTTGTGAACCCTACTTTGCGATTCTTACCACCCCACGCTCTTAACCAAGATCATGAAACATTTAGCGCGCGTTTGTGTGTGTTGTTTATCGGCTAACCGCGCGTGACGTGGCTACAGTAACCCGAAACATTTCAAGTGTGTAAGAATTCAGGGTGATACGGTATGGTCTAGGTCTGCATTGCACGGCTGGTTTGCCTTTATCGGTGAATTAATGCCCAAACAAATGGCGTGTTATCGTTATGTATTAACTACATTTATGGGTGCAACAATTTGATTCACCTCAGTTTTGTTTTCTCATCTGATTTTCTTGAATATCGTTCGTGCGTTCCTGCAACCGCAAATTGAATCTGTATGTACGCGCGAGGCACCCGTGTTCCGAGTTAGGAACGTTCGCGATTGTGTCGATTATTTCCTTGTATACGTGAATTATCATACATTCATTCCCAGTCATGAGAGTGCTTGCCGCAGCAGCAATATTTGGTGAAATTACTGGTTGATTCTATTGCGTTTTCTCATCACTTTCGTTATTCATTGCACTGATTTTGTTGCATCTAATCGTTAGCTCATAAAAGGACTTCGTGGTTGGTTGTTTATTAGTTCGTACTGGAACAAGTCACGTGTTGCTGACACGGTTCAATCGCGGGTCTACCTGTCGCAAACGTATTCACTGCACAATTATATACACAATTAAATATATATGCACAAAATCATCACTGTACAGGCGTTCAGCGCATCCAATGCGTTGTACCCACTTGTCGGCCAAAATGTCGCGCCCGTCTTTGTTGCCGAGTGGAGCCAACGTTGACCTCCAACATCAACAGTCAGCATCTGTGGTGAGTTGCTTGGTTTGTTTGTGTTTGTGAAAGCGTGTTTGGTCATGGCCTTCCTGACTGGTTTCTCAAGAGTAAATAGTTTAGACGGAGACTCGTCATTCAGTTATAGTGAACAGAAAGCTTAATGGCTTCTAATGGACGCTCCGTTATTCTCGCAGATTCCACAGTCGATGTTGTATGGTGACCTGACGGCCACAGTGACGATGGCCTCCATTTTCAAGCACCTGCCGAGCACAAAGGACAAAATGGCGTGTCGTCGCGTATGTCGGGCCTGGCGGGACAAGGTGCACACTGACACAGCATGGATGCATGTTCGCGAGGTTTCTATCTACGGTTCCAAGGTATAAGTGTGTGTATCATTGTTACACGTGATTGTATTGGCGACCAGTGTTCAAACGGGATCCCGATAACGGGCCCTTTTTTATCAAGGTCCCGATCCCGTCTTTTTGAAAAAGTCAATCCCGATCCCGCCCAAAAAAAGTACCGGGATCGGGATTAAGGTTCGAGAACAGAAAGTAAAAAGTTGTGCAATCATAATTCGCCAAGCTGCTGACGGAGGTGGTAAATGCTGCACTCCGTTTGTGTTTATTAAAATCGGGTCAAAAGGTCGAACAAGTGGAGCTAGAATTGAACGGTTACACAAAGTTGCATCGAACGAAGGGACTCAGTTTCGAGGAAATGATGTCATGGTGGGCAACAAATGAGTAATGAGACAAGGCTTCCGCGACTGGCACGTCCAGCTTCCAATGAGTAATGAGACAAGGCTTCCGCGACTGGCACGTCCAGCTTCCAAATATCTACCAAGTGCTCCGCCTATGAGCGTGCCTTCTAAACAGCTCTTTTCTAGTGCAGCTGATTTGTTTGATGACAAAAGATACTGCTTAAAACCAGAAAATGGTGAAATGCTTGTCTTTTCGTCAAAGGCTTTGCCTTTGATCGACCACAATTATGATCTTTGAACTTATCCGTCATCAGCTATTATCGATCTTCAATCGGCTTTAATCACTGTTCCCGGTGTTTATTCATGTGTCATAAACATGTTTCAGGGTTGTCTGTGACATTTGCATCTTATGCATAAAATGATAAAAATTATTGCTTATGCACTATCTGGTCAGTCCCGATCCCGATCCCGACACTTTCTTGATCCCAATCCCGATCTCGGGATTAAAAATGAATCCCGTTCGAACACTGTTGGCGACTGACCATTTTGTAAACTTCGAAGTTGTCGTCGATAGATTAGCTATTCTGTGTTGATTTCCAGTCCACCGACCAATCTCATTTGTCACACAAATGGCATCGAAGAGATAACGACGATGACCGACATAAATTGATCGTTCACTTGGATGGTGTTGAAGCCAATCTGTCCGTCAACTCCGACATGTTCGATTGTGTTGTCATGCGTATACTGGAAGTGGGTTGGGTTGAGATCGAATGTTTTGCTCGTGCGCATGTTTCTAAGTAAAAAATAAATGTAGTGTCACTTCTAAAAATGAGATTTACAGCGCTGCAGTCGCGTGCAACAATTGTGGATCGACTACACAAGCAGTATTTCGTACGCCATCGAGCAGCTCGCCACATCATTCCACAATCTGCCGTTCTCCAGCAAACTGCATGAACTGAGTGTTGGTGAGTGCTCTTTTCCATTGATGAACTGACTGATTGCTAACTGTGCCATTTGTATCATTTGCCTCACTGAGTGATGCGATCGTTCGTTCCAGGCGAGTGCACTGTGCCGGATCAGCACCTGACCAGTCTACTGACCCCGATTCCTCCAACTCTACGTCACGTTCGACTTTGGTATCAGCCCTGCAAGGTGCTATTGAAGGCGATCGCTGAGAATCCACCGATTCGAATGGAACAGATTGTACTGTGGAGTGCAATCGATTTCGGCGACGACGACAGTCGAGATGAGCACGATGATGTTGTGATGTCAGCGACGACCTTCCACAACATGATGGAATCGTTTGGCCGATGTGCATCATTGCAAAGGGCGGTACAGTCTGGCTGGTGTCGAGTTCACGTCACGATTTCACACTCCGATTTCGCCACGGCCATCAGTCGATTCTGCACCACGCCCATGCGAGAATTGAATTTGCACATGCGATTTGACCAACCAACGCACAGTGATAAAGGTGTTGCATCGACGACCCCGTTCACACGAACCGAGCTCGAGTCTGCGCTGCGCGCTCAGTTTGGCAACTTCAATGACTTTGAGTTCACCAACAATCGTCGTTTTTCCTTCAAAGTGAACGAATGTCTTATCCGCTGCTAGGGTTAAAGGTCGGCGAGGGGGTACCCGGCACCGACATCTCTCTAACTCTATCCGCTACTATTGATTATGAAGACTTTCACGTGTGGAATCAAGTCAGGCAACTGTCTGTACGAGTGACTCTCAACACGAAGTGCCAGTCTCATTGAGATCTCCGGCTGGTCCCAATTGGATGCCCTATTAGAAAGAGAATACGAGATAAACATCGTAATGCTTGGCGTCAGCGCTTAAGGTCGTTTAGGCCTAATCCTATCCGTAGGCCTAAACCTCAGCCCGAGCCTAACAAGTAAGCCAAAGGCGAGGCTGAGTAAGCAATCCTGCGCTGCGTTTCCCTAAACTGGTCGGCCAGTTTTGTATCCACACTAATTTCGCCACGGCCGTCAATCGATTCTGCACCACACCTAGTCAGTGGTTGGCCCTGTTCATGGTTTTTGACCAACCAACTGATGAAGGTGTTGCATCGACGACCCCGTTCACACCAACCGAACTCGAGTCTGTGCTGCGCACTCGGTTCGGCAGCGTTGTTGACTTTGAGTTCACCAGCGATTGTGCATTTTCCTTCAAAGTGAACGAATGCATTGTCGATATTGGTGTTTGGTGAGTATTAGTCGCTCAAGACATTTCATGTGTAATCACAAGTGTATAGTCCAACCACGAGCTCATGAGACTACTCTTTTTAAAGCTTGCTTATCCAGATTCAAAAATGCGCCGGTTACACGTGTTTTCGCAAACAAAAGAAAGAGATTGGGCCGAGAGAGATGATGACAAGTTCCAGCTGGCTGACCTCAATTTGTTGCGTGCTTACGCGAACAGCAACGTCGTTCAACACACAAATGTGTTGGGAGTCAAAAGGGAATATACGTACCGAGGTAGAGAGCGTGTTTTTGAAAAATACATGCGTTTCTCTTTCTTTCATTTCCGAACCGTGGAACCGGAACATCATTGGATCCGTACAAGTCAACTTCAAAATGAGTCGTCTCATGAGTTCGTGGTTGGACTATACGAGTTGAATTCAATTTAAATAAACCAATGCATTGTCCATTGCCACAGATAGTGTGGTGAGTATTAGTCGCTCAAGCCATTTCATATGTAATCACACAACTAAACTGTACGACTTACATTCAAGTTGAAAAGTTGCACTATTTATTGCCGCTCTTCTGATTCGTGTTACACTGTATCTGTCGGTAAATCTGTGCCCAAATAAATGTGCGTTACACATCAAATTTATCCCTACGGATGCATGCATTACCTCAGCAATTTTGTGTTGGAATCTGATTTTATTGAATATCGCTCAAACGTTTCAACCAGTCGAACTCGAACCTGTGCGCGCACGCGAGTCACCCATGTTCCGAGCTAAATAGAAACATTCATGATTATTTCTTCGTCCATATGAATTGTTATTACTTTACCTCCGACGCCTCAAAATCATGTGAAATTATGCCTTGATTATAATGCGGTTTTTCATCAAATTCGTTATTCATTTCACTCATTTTGTTTTACACAATCATCAATTCATACAAGAGATTTGGGTGGTTGGTTCTTTAGGAGTTCATTTGAAACAAGTCACGCGTTGCTGACGCGGCTCAATCGCGGGTATACCTGTCTCAGTCTTGTTCACAGCACAATCATATACGATTATTGATCACTGTATAGGCGTTCCGTGCATCTAATTCATTGTACCGCACCGAATTGTCGGGCAAGATGTCGGGCACGTTTGTGTTGCCAAGTGCGACCAATGATAACCTCCGCGAGCAACAGTCGGAATGCCTGGTGAGTTGCTTTGTTTGTTTGTGTTTGCGAAAGCGTGACTGTCATGGCCATAGATTCTCAAGAGTAAATAGTGTAAACGGCGTCCATCGTCATTCAACTATGGTGATCAGCAAGTTTAGTTGCCTTTAATCCACGAAATTAACATATAATAACCGTCCATTATTCTCACAGATTCCACAATCAATGTTGTATGGTGACCTGACGGCCACAGTGACGATGGCCACAATTTTCAAGCACCTGCCGAGCACCAAGGACAAAATGGCGTGTCGTCGCGTGTGTCGTGCGTGGCGGGACAAGGTGCACACTGACACGGCATGGATGCATGTTCGCGAGGTTTCTATCTACGGTTCCAAGGTATAAGTGTGTGTATCATTGTTACACGTGATTGTATTGGCGATTGACCATTTTGTAAACTTCAAATTGTCACCGATAGATTAGCTATTCTGTGTTGATGTTCAGTTCACCCACCAATCTCATCTGTCGCACCAATGGTATCGAAGAGATAGCGACGATGACGGACATCAATTGGTTGTTCACTTGGATGGTGAGGAAGCCAATCTGTCCGTCAACTCCGACATGTTCGATTGTGTTGTCATGCGTATACTGGAAGTGGGTTGGGTTGAGAGCGAGTGTTTTGTTCGTGCGCATGTTTCTACGTTAAAAATAAATTTAGTTGTCACTTCTAAAAATGAGATTTACAGCGCTGCAGTCGCGTGCAAAAATTGTGGATCAACTACACAAGCAGCATTTCGTACGCCATTAAGCAACTCGCCACATCATTCCACAATCTGCCGTTCTCCAGCAAACTGCATGAACTGAGTGTTGGTGAGTGCTCTTTTCCATTGATGAACTGACTGATTGCTAACTGTGCCATTTGTATCATTTGCCTCACTGAGCGATGCGAACATTCCTTCCAGGCGAGTGCTCCGTGCCCGATCAGCACCTGACCAGTCTCCTGACGCCGATTCCCCCAACTCTACGTCGCGTTCGACTGTGGTATCAGCCCTGCAAGGGGCTGTTGAAGGCGATCGCTGAGAATCCACCGATTCGGATGGAACAGATTGTACTGTGGAATGCAATAGATTTTGGCGACGACGACAGTCGAGATGAACACGATGATGTTGTGATGTCAGCGACGACCTTCCACAACATGATGGAATCGTTTGGCCGATGTACATCATTGCAAATGGCGGTACAGTCTGGCTGGTGTTGTGTTCACGTCACGATTTCACACGCCGATTTCGCCACGGCCATCAGTCGATTCTGCACCACGCCCATGCGAGAATTGAATCTGCACATGCGCTTTGACCAACCAACGCACACACATGAAGGTGCTGCATCGACGGTCCCGTTCACACGAACCGAACTCGAGTCTGCCCTGCGCGCTCAGTTAGGCAACGTCAATGACTTTGACTTCATCAACAATCGTCATTTTTCCTTCAAAGTGAGCGAATGTATTATCCGCTGCTATTGATGAAGTCTGTACCAGTGACTCTCATCATGAAGGGATACTTTGCGTGCCAATCAATTCACTCGTGTTACACGGTACGAGACGCGCAACTGACAGGTCGTCGTGTGAGAATTTCGCATGACGATTTTGCAATGGCCATCGCTCGATTCTGCCCCACACACCATCGACAGTTGGATCTGAGCATCCATTTTGACCAACCAGTGCACGCGAATGAAGGTGCTGCATCAGTGACGCCCTTTGCAGCTACCGAACTCCAAACTGCGTTGCGCACTAAATTCAGCAACGTCACTGACTTCGCATTCAGATGCAATTCTGATTTTCTTTCAATGTAAATGAATGTGTTATCCATTGTTTTTGTTGTCTGGATTAAGTCGCCAAAAACATCAATAATAGTCATTCATTCCTTGTGCCTTACATTGTGCTTAATCCACGCTATTACTTCTCTTCATGCGGTTCTGATTCAGATTATGCAAGTAAAACTTTCACTTTGAGATTTGATTAAATTTGCATTTGCCAAAATAGCTGTTATTGCCGGGACCTCTCTGGGGCTACATGTGCCTTAGATCTGACAACTACAGAATGAACTGTCGAATTTCAAATTGTTCATGTGACCTTGTCGTCATTCATTAATGTGGAATCGCCCGGAGTTTCAGCGCAAGTTGGTTGGAAAACCGGGGTTGGACATATCTGAACCAAGTTAATCGAGCCTGGTTTCATTAGAGCAAAATGGAACCTGCGAACCCGCATCGACAGTGCCCGGAGCACTGCAGCATCGACTCTGAGGACCAGATAGGCTCTTACGCACAACAAAATGACGATCTCATGGTACGATTAATGGTTATCCATTTGGACTACCTTGAAGTCATATGTCGTGTGTTCAATGTCGGTGTTACAATCTTTCGAGAAATGAGGAACAAAAATATCTGGTGACACTTGGATAATAAAAAGCTCAGACAATGGGTGATATTTTCGAAACGGTGTAAAGGTCAGTTGGGTGTAAAGGTCGGTGGAAAGCTCGGTGTGAGAAAGTTCAGTGTAAGCTCACCGTAAGCTTGAAACATTGCACGCTGAGCAAGCAGCAGACGCGCGTTTCTAAACGAAGGGTCAACTTTGACAGTTTGCTGTGCAAGCGTAAATCGTTTGTTTGCAATCTGGTTCACTTAAGCTGGTTGCACAGACGTTTTAAAGGCATGTTTGTAAGTTACCTAACATTTCGCCGTAAGGCTGTTGAGAAATTGAACATTCCTTGACGGCGGTGCCAAAAATTTTGACGTCACTAACTGATCGCAGCACGAAATCAAAACGGCTCCAAACGCTTGTGCAACCAGCCTAAACAAAAAATATTGCAAACAAACGGTTTACACTTGAACAGCAGACTGTCAAAGTTGACCTATCGTTTAGAAACGCGCGTCTGCTGCTTGCTCAGCGTGCAATGTTACAAGCTTACGCCGAGC
The DNA here is from genome assembly GCA_030248065.1 of Rhynchonema sp. JSB1_4. NCBI lineage: Eukaryota > Metazoa > Nematoda > Chromadorea > Monhysterida > Xyalidae > Rhynchonema > Rhynchonema sp. JSB1_4. The sequence continues at coordinate 43,979 of JASAMV010001482.1, read as the reverse complement.
TTACACTGAACTTTCTCACACCGAGCTTTCCACCGACCTTTACACCCAACTGGCCTTTACACCGTTTCGAGAATATCACCCAATAAAACAACTCGTTGGTATTCCAATTCAACCTGTCGACAATTACCGTGTTCTATTTCGGTGGTTTCTTCACAGATCCCAGCACAGTTGCTGTATGGCGATGACAAGTCCACGGTGACGATGTCGTCCATCTTCAAGCTCGTCGTGAACATCAGGGACAAAATGGCGTGTCGTCGCGTGTGTCGGGCCTGGAGGGACAAGGTCAACACCGATATTGCCTGGCAGCACGTTGTCGCTATCTACATCCGCTGGATTTCAGTAAGTTTTAGTTTAGTATGGTGGTCCTTTGTGATTTGGGCTTCTTGATCTCTTATGCCGATCTATTGACACTAATTTCCAGACTGAAAATGAACGCACACATCTCGAATTGCGTAAAGTTATCGATGATGTCGACGGTAATCCAGTGCATCATCTCTTTCTTCGATTGAATCGCGAGGTCGAAAAAACATCCATCAACCGCAATATGTTCGATCGTTTCGTGATGCCACTAATGTCTGTAAGTGTATTTTGGCGTTATGATTCTCTGGACGAGAACTTGCAGCATGCACGTACGTTCTTGGGTGATGTTTAGTGTTTTGCAGCACTGCAGTCGCGTGTGCGAATTACATATCGACTACACGGAGACTATTTCATTCGCCGTCCTGCTGCTGGCGACATCGTTCCATAATCTGCCATTCTCAACCAGGCTGCGTCGCCTGTCTGTCCGTGGTGAGTGCTGTTTCATGCGAACAAGCCAATCGTTTCTGTCGATAGCAATGCCACTGTACGAATTGTCTGTTCTTTTAACGAGCTTCCCCATGGTCAATTCGTTGCGTGTTCAATGCTCGATAAAAATCAATCAGTCACTCAATTACATATTTCGTAGAGTATGATAAATAAACATTTGCGGCATTATGCAGGCTATGGTAAGTCCGCTGCCCATCGTGACCTGACAAGTCTACTGACGCCGAGCATTCCAACTCTTCGTGAGATTGAACTGTCCTACCAGCATTGTAATAAGTTGATGAAGGCTACTGCTGACAGTCCACCAATGCGGTTGGAACGCATTTGGCTGTATGATGCATTTGGTGACGATGAAGACGATAGTCGAGATGACGATAATCTTGCAGCGATCCCAGCGTCGACTTTCCATAACGTCTTGGAGTGGCTGGGCCGATGTGCCGCGTTGCGAGACGCGCAACTGACAGGTCGTCGTGTGAGAATTTCGCATGACGATTTTGCGATGGCCATCGCTCGATTCTGCCCCACACACCATCGACAGTTGGATCTGAGCATCCATTTTGACCAACCAGTGCACGCGAATGAAGGTGCTGCATCAGTGACGCGCTTTGCAGCTACCGAACTCCAAACTGCGTTGCGCACTAAATTCAGCAACGTCACTGACTTCGCATTCAGATGCAATTCTGATTTTTCGTTCAAAGTAAATGAATGTGTTATCCATTGTTTTTATTTTCTGGATTAAGTCGCCAAAAACATCGTCATTCATTCCGTGTGTTTTACATTGTGCTTTAATCAACGCTACTTGTCTTCATGCGGTTCTGATTCAGATTTATTGTAAATTTCCAAATTCGCTGCCGCACAGTAAAGTACGCCCCATAGTTAACGTTGCGTTCTAAACCCGAAAGTCAGCTTTTGAAACATTCGGGCAGCACACACAAGTGCAGCTTGACAGCCAGCCAGGCAGCTGCGCGCGATGTTTCAGAACCGCGCATGGTTAGCGTTCGGGTTTATAACTTGACATTAACTATGGGACGTATTTTACTGTGCGGCAGTGAATTTGGAAATTTACTATAGCAAGTAAAACTTTCGATTTGAGATTTGATTAAATTTGCATTTGCCAAAATAGCTGTTATTGCCGGACCTCGCTGGGGCTACATGTGCCTTAGATCTGACGACGACAAAATGAACGGTCGGATTTCGAATTGTTCATGTGACCTTGTCGTCATCAATAATGGAATCACCCGGATTTTTCAGCGGAAGTTGGTTGGAAAGCCGGGGTTGGACTTGTCTTAACCAAGTTAATCGAGTCTGGTTTCGTAAGAGCAAAATGGAACCTGTGAACCCACATCGAAAGTGCCCAAAGCACTGCAGCATCGACTCTGAAGACCAGATAGATTCAAACGCACAACAAAATGACGATCTCATGGTACGATTAATATGGTTATCCATTTGAGCTATCTTGATGTTATGTGTCGTGTTCAATGTCGGTGTTACAATCTTTTAACGAATGACGAACAAAAATACCTGGTGGCACTTGGAAAATAAAAAGCACAGACAATAGCGAAACTCGCTGGTATTCTGATTCAACCTGTCGACGATATTACCGTGTTCTGTTTCGCTGGTTTGTTCACAGATCCCAGCGCAATTGCTGTATGGCGATGACAAGTCCACGGTGACGTTGTCGTCCATCTTCAAGCACGTCGTGAACATCAGGGACAAAATGGCGTGTCGTCGCGTGTGTCGGGCCTGGAGGGACAAGGTCAACACCGATACCGCCTGGCAGCACGTTGTCAGGGTTGACATCTGGAGTCGTTCAGTAAGTCTTTCAGTCTGGGTATGGCACTCGCTTGTTACTTTATTTTGCTGTTTTCGGCTCGTTGAGCGCTTGTTTTACTCGATTTGATACAAATTTCCAGACTGAAGATGTCGGCTCACATCTCGAATTGCTTGAAGATGTCGATGATCCAGCACCTTGTCTTCTGATGGTTCGATTGGATCACAAGATCGAGCAAACGACCGACAACCGCGCTATGTTCGGTCGTGTCGTAATGCCACTGCTTCATGTACGTGATCTTGCGATTCGCAAGGCGAGAACTTGCTTGCAAGACCTTGCTTGTGTGATGTTTCGTGTTTTTCAGCACTGCCGTCATGTGCGCAAATTATACATCAACAATACGAAGAGTATTTCATACGCTATCGAACAGCTCGTCACATCATTCCACAATTTGCCGTTCTCAACCAAACTGCACCACCTTGATGTCCGTGGTGAGTGCTGTTTCATGCGGGTAAAACTATCGGTTCTCTAATTTGCTAGAGTGTGCCAGACTAATGTTTCAGAACATGAGCCATTTTCCCATTACAACCTGACCGGCATGCTGACGCCAAGCCTTCAAAGTCTGCGTGAGATTTGCGTTAACAATCTGCACTGCAAAGGATTGTTGAATGCCATCGCTGTGAATCCACCAATGCGGTTGGAATACATTGCGCTGAATGCAATAGATTTCGGCGACGACGACAGTCGAGATGAACACGATGATGTTGTCATGTCAGCGCCGACCTTCCGCACCATGTTGGAGTCATTCGGCCGATGTGCGTCATTGCGATGGGCGGGACTCGGCGGTCATGGTGGTGACATTCATGTGACGATTTCACACGCCGATTTCGCCACGGCCATCAGTCGATTCTGCACCACGCCCATGCGAGACTTGAATCTGGTCATGCGTTTTAATCAACCAACGCACACGGATGAAGGTGCTGCATTGGTGACCCCCTTTGTACAAGCCGAACTTGAATCGGCACTGCGCGCTCAGTTCCGCAACGTCACTGACTTCGTATTCAGATGCAATTCTCGTTTTTCATTCAACGTGAGCGAATGTGTTGTCCAGTGCCAAGATGTCGGATAAAGACGATCACAATATAATCATATTCATTCCTTGTGCGTGGTCGGTCACTGTGATTCAGTGCAATAATTACTTTTTTTGCACTGCAGTTTATTCGTCACTCTTGATTCTGTTGATCACGACGCGTTCTGTTCATTTGTCAAATGATATTCCATAATCATGTGCGTGCATTATGCGATTGTCAAAATCAAATGGCAGCTTTATATTATTTTTCTCGGTCGCGATATCCTCAAATTATGATCCATTATTCATGCGGATCTATCCATTGTCCCTGTTTATGACTATGATGTTGCAGCCTCAAGTCTTGTCTATCTCTTTCGCACCGAACATCGTGCCGTGCCATCAAAGTATTTTTCTTCGGGGAATCGATCTTTTAGTATTTTAGCGTTTTAGTTCCTGTGCATTCATGCTGTCACGTCTCATTCGTGCGTTTGTTCGTTCAGCGCAATAAAAATTTGGTTTTTTTATAAGTTGGTTTCGATTGTAGTTGCGCTAAAACTTTTTAAAAACTAATACACGCATAATCAGCTTTGCGGATCAGGCATCGCGTTTTAAAGGTTCTCACAAAGCTATTGTCAGAGTATACTGTAGTTATTTTTCATGTCACTGTTTGTGCATATCCATCTTATGGTGTTGTTAGCACCAAGCATGGCACGACATAGTTACTAAGCTTTGCTCACAGACTAAATTTTTGTCCAGTTTGCGTTTTTGCCCGTCACACAAAACCCACATCGAAATGTTATCTGGAAAATGCATTCGGGTAACTCAGTGCCCAAGAAAGGTACTGCGGCCAAATGATTCCCTGAAACTAGTGAACCCCGTGCTGTACTTCATTGGCTTGTGTTGCGGTACCACACCTCCTCTCATTGTCCGCCAGTTGCAGTCGAAGATTAAGAAAGTATACATAATGGCTACTAAAAAATCAAGTGGTTAAAAAACGAAGCTATAATAAATGTTCTTCAATTAAAAAAATCTGTCGTGCATAATCTCCCAAAATCACTTCACTTCTTCATGTTACAGCAGTACAGCATGAAGCAGAACAGTATGATTAGAAGCGCTACCGCCGTACCACCAATTGCATACGCGTAGATCCTAAATAAAACAAGTTCAATTTTATCATAAACATAATTGAAGTAAAATAAGAAACTATAGGACTCACATGGGATAGTCCAATTGGCAGTGATGTTTGATCATCGATTTTAGACGCGTTTCATCATACGTATTGTTCGGCCAATCGCAGTTATTGCCCTTCACACAGTTTTCATAAAATTGACAGTGGTCACCGCCTGTGCAGTTATAGGTATGGTATGGTAATTATACAAGGCAGTCCAAAAAATGGAAACAGATGCTACGCTGACTCAAAAATGCAAGATCACCCAACATTTCGTGTCCGGATAGCAGATGCTTGTGTTATTGATCTCTTCATCAGCCAACATTTGCCCGACCAACGTCGATATCATAATTGTGACGGTACATACTGTTCGAATTTCTGAATATGTCATGCCGCAGAATGAATTTATGTTTGATAACAAAATATTGTTTGCTACAGATGTCAGAACAGACATGATGAAAACTGGACACCAAAACTATGCTGATTACATGGGTATCCAGACGTCTTCTGGTGCAATGGCACTGACGATGACCTGGTGCACCATCCATCCAAATAGGAAGACAAACAAAAATGAAAACTGAAAAATACCCAAAGCACAGATTGGCGCAATTCACCTGATGAGCTCTTTCTAGCACCAAAAACTAACCGAGCATGATTTGTTACTGGTATTCGTGTCGTCGTGGTATGGGTGGTGATTTTCGAAATGCAAAGTGAAATTGAAAGTGATGACGATCGAAACTTTCGAATAAGACCCAGAATTAAGAAAATGTGAACGGATTTCTTTTACAAACTGGAGGTTGGATTTTCATGCGATTAAATTTGCTTGATGGCCTGCACTTGATAGACACTTGTATTGCTGTGGTGCACAACTTTATTTATTGACTTTGTTCACAAACAATCGACTGATATGAGATTAATTCATTCAACCAATGTCATAAAAAAAGAATACAGCAGCAAGCTGCACTGTTTGAAATTGAATGTTGGATATGCGCGCAACGACAAGATGCATAATACATCAAGTGGTGCATAAAATCAGGATAGGGCTCCACCAGATAGACCCGAAACCCGAAACATAAATTTTTTCTATGTCCATGTTTCGGGTTTCGGGTTTTGAAAAAAAACCCGAAACCCGAAACACAAAGCATGATAATCGAAAATGTTTTGGTCTTGCCACTTGTAGCTGACGTGAACAATTTATACAGTCAGTCGAAACATTTGCGATTATCATGCTTCGTGTTTCGGTTTTTTTTTCAAAACCCGAAACCCGAAACATGGACATAGAAAAAATTTATGTTTCGGGTTTCGGATTTCGGGTCTATCTGGTGGAGCCCATAAAATGTTGCATATAGCAAGCACCGTTATTGAGGCATTTTTTTCTAAATTATAGAAATAAAGTGAAAATCATCTGAAACACAAACGCGTAAGCTGTAACAAAATCGGTAAGAGTGCGGGACAGAACAAGAAGAAAAATGATTGACAGATAATTTGTTTGCAAAAATCGAAATGTCGCTCAAATCACAAGTATAAAACGAAGGAACAGCAAATTGCAAACTACCATTTGTAAATAAGTTTTCTGTCGAACAACTTCGGTATATAGAGGTGAACTATGTACAGACGGAGATCAGATTATGGATACCTAAGAACGAATCACAACAATCACCCGCGCTGTCAATACATAACTGTCACTGTTTCATCCAAAGACGCATCGCATGATGCCGACACAGCAACTGAGCAGCAGCAAGACGAACCCGAACCCGATGATCAACCTGGGAATAAAAGTGAGCGGATTTCAATTTTTAAATTTCAAATTTTATCTGTACGCTTGCGCAAAGACCTTTTTTGCACAAGATCCTCATTATCAAGATTATCATTCTGGCTTCACATAATATTCGGTCATGGTGACTTACCGTCGTGAGCACTTGGTCAAATTATAGATATGCAGCGTGCTGATGTTTCACACGGGCGCATAATTTCACGAAAACTGTTTCGCATCGAAAGAAGAACCACACAGCGCGCGGGAACAAACACACTGACTGATGGTCAAAGGTTACGCTCAAACGTGAATGTTCAAAAATTAACAATAAAGGCAACGTGATGTTTCACAGCACTCACACGGGCCAATTCCATTCGCACGTGTGGTACAGCGAAACGTCTTTGAACAGATTTGGCAGCACGCCAAACACCTTGCACGCCTGGTCACGTGACACTTTGCATTGCTCCCACAGCTCGCATGTCTCGTCGCCTGAAACAGGGACAAGGGCACTTTGGGGACATGGCCATTTTCAGTTACTGTAAGGAATGTTATTGAAGTTATACCTGAGCGCATAGTCACTTTTTGAGACCAAAGCCACAGATTTGGGACCAAAGTATTCGATTTGAAAAAAGTTTCGAAACAAATACGGTGGGTATACAGTATCCAAATTTCAAAAACCTACCTACACACTGGATAAACCACAAAACATTTGAAGCAAATTCATTTGAATATTGTGCAATATGTATTTGACAATCAAAAAAGCTCAAACTCACAGTCATCGGTGACGTAGCAGGTTTTCTCCTTCTCGTGTCCAAACTGGGCACGCACGCAGACCAGCATCGAAATCAGACACATGGCACCAACTGAAAGGACAGAATATGCAGTGCACATTTTATGGAAAATCATATGACGGTAAAGCTATACCAGTATCAAACTTCAGATCAGCCGAGTTATTCTTTTGGAATTTTTTTCCGAGCCAACACAAAACAAACAAACTGTCTGTCAACTCTCTGGCCCTCCGTTCAACTCACCAATAACTTTCAACGCCATTTTGTTTCTTCAGCTCAAGATGACAATGGATTCAAAATGTTGAAATCTTTTCGAACAGGAAAACACTTGTCCGATTTCGGTCTCTTTCGCTGCAGATTCTGAAACAGTGAGAAACGGTTGGTAACATGACCGCAGTCAATTGTTCGCTTCTCGAAAAAAGAGAACACCGCAAAGCGGCAAAGGCAATCTTGCGTTGTGTGGACCCTTGAGCGATGGTTGGTTACAAAAGGATCGGCCAAATAGGAAGGGTTGGTCGTGATTGCGAAACAATGATGTCGAAAACAAAATAAAATCTGAAATCTGCAACGAATTCAATGGTTACATCATTTTAACTTGAAATCTAGCTGTCGGTGCGGTGATTCAGACATGGCATTCCAGAACAAAAATAGAGAAATCAAGATAAGCTCGCCCAAACGCCATCAAAAGCACAGAAAAAACAGCATTATTTCGAATTTCCGCCAATGCGCCTTGTTAGTCCTGAGCAGGGCTTGTGCTTTCAGATATATGCACCGTGGCTTGATCAACAGTTATATCGACAAAAAGCTGCAAGTGCAAAAACGGACTTCAACAGTATTGTCTCGGTGGTTCTATGCAATTTTCCAACAAGGCCCCCAAACAGAAACCGTATGGCGCATTCCGGCGGGGCCTCGCCTGGGGGCCGTAACCGTTAGGATGCTTCGAGTGCTTCGACTGCCTTGAGTGCCTTAGCGACAGGGTGCACTGAACGGGATGAGGCACTCAAGGCACTCTAATGAAACCTACTGTAGGCAAGGCACTCGAGGCACTCTAATTGGGTTACTGTATTGGTGATTTTTCTTGTGCGCAAAATACAAATTGTCAAATTACATTGGAAAAACACAACTATGTGACGTACACAGAAGTTTTACATGATATGTTAATAACATTTGTAATACATATCTGACACATGTAAATATATATTTATGTATGCATATTCAGACGTACTTTGCACCGCATAATATTTTACATGATTTGTTTCACCAAAAACGCATGTGGTTGGCTTCCGTGCGGGTGTAACAGCGTTTAGCAGCAGTATAAATACAGTCGTCCCTCTGTATGGTGAATCCGTGAATCTGATTCATATTTTGCGACGCGTGTTTTTTGTGTCCGATGTGCCGCTAGGCAGGTACATAGCAGTATTCCTATGGTGTCATAGAATGAGTCGTTCTGATCATGTCACCATAAAACGGGAAGACTGTAGGCGTTTTGTTGCTGTTTTTGCAGTTTGCATATGTGTGTCTTTGGTCCACAGAAGATGGAAATGTGTGTGAGTCAGCAGGTTATCTGCTTGCGCAGCAAATTTAAAGTTGAACAAACTTTGTGCAATTTATGAGTGCAAGTGGTCAGCAACAACAGCAACAGCAACAACAACAGCAGCGAGGGCAAACTGGTGCATTCACACTGAGTTCAACATCGACGGGAGCCCCTTTCGGAGGTAAGAGGACCCCATTTGGTCATCATTGTGTGGCCACGCTTTACCTACATAATGACCGATCATATCATTTCGTAGACGGTATGACCAGTACTTGCTTTTATTAACCTATAAGGCAAAATGAGCGCATGTACACACACATGCGGGCGAAAATCGTTGGTTTATTACCTGTTTTCACTCTACCAGCCAGCCAGCATGCGCTCTCTCTCTCTTCCTTTTGTACTGCAGTCCTTAAATAGTGCAGTTAGGACGGCTAGGACCGTCTACCTGCGGCGAGTTTGCAACTGGAGACATAACCAAGGCGACAAAATTAATCCTCCGCTGCCATTTTCTCTTGTAATTATTTTCTTTTTCCGAAACTAAATGACTGGAATCAGAGATTAGGATCAAGCTTCGGCCCGGCCCGGCCCGACTGACCAAAACTCCGGCCCGGCCCGACCCGATTTGAAAGTCCAAAATCGCGGCCCGGCCCGGCCTGTGCCTTAGGTCCGCCTGCGAAGCGCAATTTTTGGAGATATTTGGTCAAAAAGGCGTTTTTTTGGCTTGAAATTTGAGCGATTCGGGCCGAGGCAAGTCCGGCCCGGCCAGGCCCCGCCCGACAAGGCCCGGCCCGGCCCGATCCTAATCTCTGTTCATCACCATTGTGCATCGGATCACATTTTGCAGCAAAACATTCAAGAACGCCATCGGCATCACATTTAGCAGCAAAACATTCAAGAACTCCGTCGGCGCTACAAATGATGCACGCGCAGGAAACACAGGACGTTCAGGTTCAGTTCAGTTTTTTAAATATTGTTGTTTGTGGGAGACCCCGGTATCCCGCGATTTTGCCGCAAAAAATGCCAATTTTTTTACCAAAATGGCCAGGGTAGTACTTGGGGGGGCTGGGCGGGGGCTTTATTCCGGTGGGGGGCTCTATCAGAGGTCGCAATCGGGCCGGGTTTGGCCGGCCCGGCCCGGCCCGATCCCCCAAATCTCCGGCCCGGCCCGGCCCGACCCCCAAATCTCCGGCCCGGCCCGGCCCGACCCCCCAATTCCCTGAAATAGAGCCCCCCAAAAGGGGTCAGTGAAAACAATCAGCCCCCCTTGTATTTTAGATTTTACGGTTTTTGACACCCCCCAACCCCTCCCCTCGGGTTTTGTGTTTAGGGGGGGTTGTATTTTTGGGGGGCTCTATTTTAGGTAGGTAGGTAGGTAGGTGGGTAGGTAAAAGGGGGCTGAAACTAAAAAAGTCCAAAAAAGCTAAAAAAAATCAACAATCAGCCTGAAAACAATCAGCCCCCCTTGTATTTTAGATTTTCTGGTTTTTGACATCAACGATGTTTGACATTTTTAGCGTGATATGACACCGATGCCACTGGCGAACAATTTGGACCCACAAGTCGAGACGTCGGTGGCTGAATCCCATGAGCCAACCGGCATGGAACCCGGTTGGTATTTATTGGTTATTATTTACTCTTTATTGTTTTTATGCAACATTTACATTTTTACGACAATTTTTTTGTAGCTCTCATCGCGCAATTATCCGGCCTATTTGTCGCACCGGATCCGCCCAGTCCGCGACGCGAGTTGGACGTCCAGTTGCAGCCAGAAATCGACTACAGGACCATACACGAACACTGTCAAGCACATGAAGGTGTGTTTTTATTCAAAATTTATGTTTTTACATTTTGTTTACCTTGATTATTTTTATCTTATTTTATTTCATTCACTTTGTGTGGCATTCGCTTTTTTTTGTTTTTAAATTCAGTTCGTTATTTTCCAGATCTGATGTCGCTCGAAAAGGACTTCGCTGCACTGCGACATTGGGCCGAAGATGGCGCCGACATCAATCCATCGTCAGCGCTCATTGGGGCCGTGAACGAAAAGTTGTGAGACTCATGAGACGACTTTTTAGAACTTGGCAAACTGTTTTGCCACACGATTTAACTATTGGCAAATGAAAATTAATATTTTTTTAAGTTAGCAAAGTTTCATAGACTTTTCAGGCATTGTAAAGTAACTCATGAGACGACTTTTTAGAACTTGGCAAACTATTTTGTCACACGATTTAACTATTGGCAAATGAAAATTAATATTTTTTTAAGTTAGCAAAGTTTCATAGACTTTTCAGGCATTGTAAAGTAACTCATGAGACGACTTTTTAGAACTTGGCAAACTATTTTGTCACACGATTTAACTATTGGCAAATGAAAATTGATATTTTTTTAAGTTAGCAAAGTTTCATAGACTTTTCAGGCATCGACCTTCTCGATACGGATGAATCCAGATCGGAAAGCGGATCACCGACCAAAAGTGACTGCTCGTTCCTCGATGAGCGGTGGTGAAATGGTGAACATTGGAGTCGGCCATCCAGACAACGTCCATCCGAGCTTATCAATAGACCCATCCGGTTATCTGCAGCAAATTTATTAACTAGTTGTAGATAGCGAACAAAGTGAAACGGCCAAACAATTACAACAAACAATTGCAGCCATGGCTCTACCGTTGGCGTCCAGTGGTGCCGACAGACATATTGTTAGACAGAGACTGCCGACACAAATTGGGTGCCGAAAAACCCGAATGGAACAGGTAAGAAGCCGGTAATATATTCAACAAAGTTTGAAGGTTTGGATTGCAGGATAAGGCCGTCTCTCAATGTTAGCAACTATAAGTAATCTGCCAAAATACAAACAGTGCTTGTGTATGACCTCACTTTTAGATCCCAGTGCCCACAGTGACGACAACTGGACAAATTGAAGATCAACTGCTAGAGAGGGCAAATTTAGCGGAACGGATGGGAAGTAAGCAAAATTCATCATCATCAAACTTCATCAAGTCCCAGTCGGCCAGTCCTAAAAAACTTTACTTTAAAACTAAAAAAAATTATTAAAAAAAACCTGTTAGGAATTGCAAACTTGTAAAAAAACCTGTTAGGAATTGACAACAGGAAAATTTTCAGTCCCACCTCCGCCTCCGTTACCAGACATGGCGGATGAAGTACTGCACGACAGGTCAAGAACTGAGTTCGTTGACGGGTTTCCATACAATCCTCCGCTAAGAGCATCCGAGTGGATACTGAAACGAGCGAAGAAAACTGGTGATATTCTGCCAACTGTTTTCAACCAAACAATGCGGCTGCAATGCACGTTCACTTTTCAGAACCTCTAATCAGACTGAACAAAGCAAAGGATGGCGACCGTGTGTACGAAATGTTGATCCCCCCGATTCGACGCACTGCTCCGTATGGGCCAGCCGATTTCCACACGATTCCAAACATGATATTTTACGACAAAAATGCAGGTTAACAACACCAACTTTAAACCAAGCTTTCCATAGAACCATAAAATAACATTTTTATCATTACAGACGTCACAGACGAAATGCGGCAAGCCATGAAGCAGCCGGGCAGGCATCACTTGTACCGATCGCCAATCGTGCTCACCAATCTCGACGCTCTTCTGCTGGAGGAGGCTGCTGCGCCGACCGGCATTCGACCAGCGCCTGACCGCTGCAGGGAACGTACAATCGATGTGACCACGTCAGCTGGAAAGAAGGTTATAACACAAACTTTTTACATAAGCTGAGAAACTTGTGACATAATTGTGCTGCCTGCAGGTTGCATTCAAACTCGACGACCTTGATGTTATGTCGACAACGTTTCCGAACATTGAGATTGGAGAGATCGTCAGGGCTCGATGCGCAACGTGTGAGGTCAGTAGAGAATAATTTTTTGTATTTTTTTAAATTCTGTACAAAACGTGACACCACCCACACACATTTCAGAGGTTCGTCATTCATGACAAACAGGGCACGAAGTCTGAAAGATGGTTTTTTGTCACTGAGGAGGATGAAGAAATGGACAATGACGGCAACATGCTGCGATGCTATCGATTCGTGCATTTCGACCATCAATGCCTGTTCACCCGATATCCCTACATCTTCATCACACAAAAACGGGGCGGCTTCGGTCACGCCACAATCGATGACTGGGTGCAGATTCACTTATCATCGCTCGGAATCACATACGGACTGAAACCAGCCCGCAAGAAACAAGCGGCACTGGTTCAAATGTACAAGTTCTTCGGTATCGAAGTGCGCCTGTTGCCGTCGTATGAACCTCCGGAACAACAACAACCGGACACTGAACAAGACGAGAATGGTGCTCAGTGAGTAACAGATTGGCCCATGCCACAGATATCTATTTTGCAAAATTTTATTGACTGTCATTCTTGTATGTTTCCTCCGTTGCTTCATTATTCTCAGTCCTTTTGATTGTGCGCAGCCTTTCTTTCATTTCTATGTGATGCGTTTTTCTTCCAGACTTTTACCGATTCCTGATTTCTTATATTGTTTGTTATTCTGATTATTCTGATCAAACGGAATGTGCAATCAATTTCAATTACTTTATTTCAACCCAGAATTCTACATGGTGCCTGAAATACTATGAATTTGCGCTGCAATTATGATTTGGCAGCTTGTTAGTTTATAATTTGTGATTTGTGCACACGAAACAACGCACGCGCATACAGTAACCCAATTAGCGAAAAAAATCTGCATTTGACTGCCCCGACTGCCTTGGCACTTCGCCAGGGCAGTCTAATGCACGCTTAATACACGCGATCGCTAATTTGTGAAACTGTTCGTTAGAGTGCCTCAGGTTACTGTAGACCGCACGTTTTTCGTGCACAAAAACCGTTTTTCCGCAAAGTTAATACACGCAAACATATATAACTGCAACCCTGTAATTTTCAAGCTTTCAGAGGGGTTACTGTAGCAAATCTGCATGCTATCAAATGCGTGTAAGGCAGTCAAGGCAGTCGAAGCACTCGAAGCACCCTAACGGTTACGGCCGCGGGGGGGGGGTGTGGGTGGGGTTTTTTTTTGTTTTTTGTTTTTTTTCTTTTTTTTTCTTTTCTCTCGTTATTGAAGCCGTTATTGAGCTGTGGTTTGTGGAACAGGAACAGGAAACTGTTTGTGTGCGAAAATTGAGGGAAAAAGTTTCGTGTTGTGTCAGCCACTATGAAAGGAAACATGAAGAAGTGCCTACTGTCGGGACCCTAGACTATTGAATGGATTGTACCCTTCAGGTTGGTACCACGCCCAACTGACAGATGTTTCACGTCAGTCTTTGCCACGAGCCCGTGTTCGGGTCCCATTTTCCCTTGCGGTTTGTGTCCGAATTTATCTTATGCGTCACCATCACCACGTGCTCACCTGCACTGCTGTCGGATGTCGCCGTCTGCAATCAAACTTGGTGTCAAGTGACTTTTCGCACGATATTTCGAGGATTTACTTTTATCACTAATATCGACTAGCGTCAAATTGTCGAAAGTAGGGGATTTTATATTAAAAACGATTGTTCTTGTTCTTGATCAATTAAAGTCGTGCGACCAACCAAGGTTGGTAAATTTGGTCGGACGCGAGCCGATCGTCAAACTTCGATAGCGGCCAAAGTGATATAATTTGGAGCTAACAGCAAATAAGGGACTGCAATATCACTCAGAACGAAGAAGGTTGTCACTTGCGCACTGTCAAATGTGAAATTTGAATGTTGACGAAATTGTCACATTTTGTCACACGACGACACATTGACGAAAATATGAATTTTTCTCTCTGTACATATCCACTGACCCCAATCGACCACGAGTGCGTGTAGTCCCCCCTGTCAACAACGGTTGCTTGTGTGTCGACTTGGGTGTTCGTACCGGTAGCATTTGCCTGGGCGCCGGCCTGATGCGCTGTAATAACAATTAGCATAATTGCACAAAAAATTTAAAAAATTATTGAAAGCAGCACGGCAAGGATAAGTTTGCACATTCTATGCAACAACACGGCATAAAACATATGTGACACGGCATGAAACATCCGCAAGCCCACCTCTGCATCCATACACCGTGTCGCAGAGTTCGAGTGTTGCGTTGGTGTGAGCCGAACTGTTGCCCTGGTAAGAACGAAAAATGGTACCGCAGACACACAGATTAGTATTGATGGATTAAAACATCGCGGAAAGCCTGATCCATCAAGGCAAAAGCAAATGTGCGCACCTTTCCATACGCGGTTGCATTAACACTAGCGCGTCCCTCACTCAGCAGTCCGTTGGTTGCAACATTGATCGCTGCTGTCACATTAGTGTATTCACCTGTCGCATTGCCTTTCAGCCAAGCCGATCCCACTGAAATACGTACTACGCTTGTTTTCTCTTTCGTTGATTTTACGAGCGCTTCGCGTGAATATTGTTCCTGATGGACATGATTAACAGGGCGCAATTGAAAAATATTCTCAGCTCGCAGAAACCAACGCTTAATCAGTTGTGCGGAATCAGAAATTGATCGGTCTAAAGATTCAAGCACCGATAAAATTTCATATAACACCGATAGAACAACAGACAACTCACAACTGATATCCCCATTCGTGCCGTTCAGGTAAACATCAGCTTTGGCATCGATGGCCGCCGTCTCATTGATACCGTACGCCTGAGCCATTCCCTCGGCAATCGCTTGTCCCCGTCCGTTGCCGTGGTAGATGTTGATGTTGGATATGTTTGCCGATGTGCTGCTGTTTCCGGATGCGTTTATGGAGATCGAACTTGTTAAATCTGAATTATATACAGATTTTCAATCGAGACACGTGAAACATCAGCTGATCTTTTTCATGATGCACCGTCGGTTTTTGCAACAGACAGGCGGTGCACCAGGTCATCGTCAGCACAAATGCCCAGGCCAAAGAAGACCGTCGCTAACTGGTTTTGCGTTCACATAGTCATCGAATGTGCAGAGCCATTAATTATACTATAACTACTGGGTCCAGAGAATTACAATTACTGACATTGTCAATATTGTCCGTAAACTACACCTGTAATGTCACACAAAATTATTCCCAATGTGCCAACCAGTGCTGCCAGAATTGTCCGTCACATTCGAGTGTGCTTGTGCTTCCAACCGATTGTCTGTTCCCTTTACACTGCCATTCTGCATTGCACCGCTGAAGATGTTCTGGTCCACCAGCTCGGACACAAGTGTACCACCAGTGTAGGCCTCGCCGTCCACACTTGAGGCGCGAACTTGCGTTGATTGGTTGGCGCCTGAAATTGTGGACAGTCTAAATAAATCAAGCAATAATATGTAGGTTGTTTGGAATGTCGTCGGCCTTGAAATTCAGGCTTCAGGTTCGGTTTCGGCAAGAATAGGCTCGTCGAAATATGCGAGTGTGACAACGATGTTTACTGATGTTTAATCACAATTTACTGAGCCAAGCTCAGGCGCTGTACGGCATTTTTGAAAGCATTCAAAAAAGTTCGGTTCGGGTATTCAGAAATTGTGAATCGCCTGAGCCAAACACGAATTCTATAGCTATCCCCAACCAACTCACGATTCGCTCCAGTTACCGACAATATAGCCAATGTGGTGTTCGCTTCCTCCCCAACAGATAAAGCCGAGCCGGTCACATGACCGGACCCGGTGTTCGTGCCACCGTCTGTCGCTGATTGGTTGACAAGGGTACCACCATTGAGGTATGAGTTCATATTGCCGGCTGCGTCGCCGGTTAGCGTGACGTTGAGCTCTGCAAACATCAACCCCTCTTTTTTTGTAACCTCGCAGAACAATTTGTGTATCAAAGTACCACCACTATTGAAAAGATTCTTTTTCTGTTTGTATTATTGTCGTCAAGGTGCCAGGCACATGAAGATGACTTATTTTCCCGTGAAACAATTTGGTTTCAATGTTTCAATTACATTATGTAATGTAATGCACATGGAAGTTGCGTAGGTGGGGTCACTTTTTTCTTTGGTGCATTCGTCTGCTGACGATGACCTGGCGCACCGTCGAGACAAAACCAAAGCAGCAACACTGAAGAGTGCCCTACGCACCATTCACATCAGTGCCCGTGCGAGTCGGTGTTCTGACGGGCGGCACCGGGTTCGCGGGTGGTGGTTGTGTGGTGGTGGTCGTTTGTCGTGCCGCTTTCAGCAATCCCTGCAACCCCCCTTCGCGGAACGACGCCTTGATATAATCGCGCAAATAACGCAACTGGCCGAAACCGAGGCGATTGCGCGCCGTTGAGCCGACAAACGTTAGATTCGGCAGGTTATCTATGGATTTGGGGGAAATGGTTGGTTAAGTCGTTTTAGTGATTGAATCATTGGAAATTGACTTTTTGTCGCACTTCGCTCGCCAAGGTGTAGAAACCGAAAGCCATGGCGTGACTCACTGAAACTCTTTGCGAGTTTTGTAGATACAGTATACTGTATACACATTTCCACATGGGGATGATAACAAAAACGACTGACTGCGTCATTGCTGCAGTTTCTTCAGTTTAGCACGGCGATGATAATTGCATTTGAGCGTTGCTGTTTGACAGCTGCCCTTTGCCTACCATAAGTATCGTTATTATGCCTATACGGTACATACCGTGCAAAAATTTATGTTTGAATCCTCACTAACTGCCCCAAACTGACCAGAAAGCGGTTTGTTGTCATAGTGCACCACCGTGCCCTCGTGCGGTCGGTGCACAGCGTGAATCGCACTCACGGTATCAACATTGAAGAACAATAGAATATTGGTAATAAATATGACATTGACGAGTTTGTGATGTTTCACAAGTGCTAGACACCAGGCGTTTGAGAGTCGTCGTAATGAAGGTGACATGATAGTCGGCCTGGCACTGGAGTCCTCATGGCCCAATATCCACATTCGATGCCGTTCCCGTCCAACAGGTCAAATTTATGGTTTTTTTAGTTTAAAAAATCAGACAGAAATAAATGTTTGTATGTTTCGACAGCTGTGCTGGCGGCATGACGTCTCGATACGTACTGCTTGTATGTTAGTGTGTGGTCACTTTTGATGCTGAATAGTATGCAGGTACACTCATGTGTTTTGATGCACACAATGACGAACGGAAAGAGGGGATTACCTCGCCCGCGCTCATACCGTCTGTGGGGTACTCACGCAAAAAACGCTGATGATAAACACATTTTGAAAAACCTGTTTTTTTGTCATCGAAACCAAGTGCGAAGCGCTCTACAAACGTGTGACGCCAGCCAGATTCACTGCCCACCGGCAGCTGTTTGTGAAACGTGGTTAATTAGAATCGGCAATAACTGTTGAAATACACCGTGCACAACAAGAATAATGCCCAATGATGAAAGAAATATAAAAGATTAAATTAAAATAGACGGAATACCCAAAACAACGTTTCACAGTTAAGAATTACAATCTATTATGTAACTAAAACATCACTGTCTTTTTTGAAATGAAGCTTGAGAGTGTTTGTAAAAAGGTTGTTGCTGCCATTGTTTTCCACTGCCTGACGTTTGAAACAATTTGTGTGACAAGCTGACAAATCGTCATCTCCAACATAAAAATTGACCAAAACCAAATTGACACAAAATTCTGCTGTTGGCTGATAAAACCAAGACATAAAAATGAGTTCGTGTGACACAACACTATATTGCACTTGTTTCTACAAACAAAAAGTTGCAAATAATTACCGTTTATTTCAGCCCTATTGTCCACTTATCCCGTTATTATGGTTGCGTTGCTGTCGATGTTTCACGCAACAACGCATTGCCAGAAACTTGAAGTCAAGATTACCGACCAAGGCTGCTTCGATGATGCTAAATGTGCGTAGTTCGAAAAAATTTTTTTGTCGATGATAAAAAATAACACAAAAAACGATTTCAGGTGGCGGGATGTGCGCGTTCTACACGTACTGCGCTGCGGCCGACCGTTGTAAGGTCACGGGTGAAGCCAAAGTTCCTAGCAATGAAACGATTGACCAAAGCGGAACTATCATCACAGCACAAGAAGTGATTCTGAATGCCACAACAAACTACGCCTGCGAAATTGACGTGCCCATGTGAGAAAGATTATTAATTATGGTCCAAATAGTTTTCCAGTTTCTCTCTCAAAACTTTACCCTAATTGAGTGCTTTTTTCACTCTTCGTTGCAGCGTGGTCACACTGTCGGCCGGCGTAGTGCTGCTGCTGAGTCTGATGGTAGTCGGTTGTGTCGGACTTTGTTTGTGCTTTTGCTGCGAACCGAAGAAACAATGACAGGGCAAACACCACGATTGGGAAAATTGTGAAAAAGAAAAGAGAAAACGTTGATTCTGTCATTATCTTTTCGTATATATGAATGAATATTGTACTGTTAGTTGTGGGAAGGTTATGCATTCGTTCCGCTTTCAACCGGTTTCAACCGCTTCATTATTTTGTGCTGATTTCTACTTTGCAGTGATTACAGTTTGCTTCGATCAAAGTCACATGATAACAGCGGAAAGCACATTTTTCGATATCCAGAAACAAAGGTGCACGACAGAATGTTTAGAATTTACTAATGAGATTGCTGAAATTTCGTAACATGTTCATTCAAACAGTTGATTTGTTCGCTTTATGCCTCATCCGTGCGTATTGCAAACGGTGTGCCAGTGGTTGGGGTCGGCGAAGCAATGTGTGTTGAAACTGAAAATCGATATGTTTGAAAAATAATTTAAAAAAATTAGATTACAAAAACTCGGGAAGTGATATCACTGACAGTTTTCGGCAGTGGGTCTCCCCTGTCCTCACAGCCCTTCCTGATGCGCCACGCTAATGCCGAATTCACTCCTGCCCTCGTTCCGAACTTGGATCTGGCCAGCTCCTTGTCTGAGTCCGACAGGTCGTCTGTGGCCTGTTCTAGACGATTCATCGCGTGCTCGTACACTTTGGCTGCAACATTCCGCATATTCTTTGAATTACTTTATTTTTATTCAACTGGAAAAGTTACAAAATTTTGAAAACGGGAGGGTGTGTGGCTAACTTGAGCCAAGTTGTGCGCCCTCTCGAGAGTACGCGTGGTCGAACATTTCTTGTTTGACATCTCGCACGTAGACGTCAACTTTGGACACGCCTGATTTCAAGAAACAGAGTTGGTATTTGTTCAGGTATAGGTGTTTAGGTATGGTACCGAGTCCCGGATGTTTAGGCCCAAAACACGTCAGAGGTGAACTTGGTCCTACACTAGTTTGTTTATCCTTTCAACTGGGCCTCACTGTACGGACCCGAATCTCGATGACACGTGAGCCGCGAGACTGGATCGAATGTGGCGTTATAATGGAAATCTTTCCACTTCACACTTGCTCACCTTCACAAAAATGTGCGTTTGTCGGATGATCGGGGTCGTCGAGCAGCAATCCTTGTCGAACACGAATGGTCGGCGGAGGACGATGCAGGTTGCCATTCTTATCCCGAACTTTCACGCACGTCACACACGTGTAGTACTGCAGCACACGCAACAAATGAATGTAAAGGCAAACTACGCCAACACGAGCCCGATTTCGGAGTTGGTGCACCAGCAAAACGAAAAGAAAGAGAAATCCTCATGCACCACGTTGTATTCCACAGCGTGTAACGTTTCCCAAATCAGCAGCCACGTATGAATCTTTCACTAGTCTAGCACCTCCGAAATCGGGCTCGTGTTGGCGTACATAGTTTGCCTTTATAATGTTGAGCACGTCACTTTATGCGAATGCACCACGCACGTATGGCGTTTGGGCTGCCTAGAATACAGCAACCACCCGGCCATTTTTTCTTCGCCAACCTTGGTCTCGCGTTTGCCTCCGGAGCCCTTGTTGGCGAACTCATAGAATCGTCCCGGATGCACCTCAATTGCATCGCAAAAATTAATTTTTTTAAAGAAAAGGTAAAATAATATTGTCTCCTAACTGACCACAGACTCGTGTCTCACAAGGTAATTTTTCTGTCTGGACTTTATGAACACAGCCACACCGTACGATGTTTCAGACATCATCGATTCCGGTCGGGCTTTGACTGCGGATTTTGCTGATGCTGGTTTCGGGGTCTTCTTTCTCGCCCGCGACCGTCTCACAAATCTTTCCTGTCGATCTTCGCAACCTTTTTTGATGAATCGGTACAGGGTCTTGCAAGTGTAACTAAAAGTTGGGAATTTCTGTCTGGCCGCTTGTTTGTCCGCGTCGTTCATATCGCTGATGGCCAACTCCAGCTGTTCTCTGCCGTAATCCCATATGTCTCTGTTCGTATAATTATTGCCATGCTTGTATGCATAAATGTGCATGTCATGAACTGCGTAGTCGACCACTTCTGATGTTTCACCAACGGTTGGCGAAAAATCGGACATCTGGAATAAAATGCTGAGAAATTTACACGCAAACGCTCATCAAACGCACAAACGCCAATCGCACATTTCTCTTTCCCATATTCCTCTTTGCGCAACTGCTCCTTGTCTCGGTCCGTTCGGGCGTCCATTCCTCGTCGCTACCGGACGCAGACGAGGACTCGCTTTGATCATCAGGCAACAACGTGTCAGGCTCAACCTTGGTGTCCCGAATTGAGGAAGAGACATTGTTGAAAGACGTGGATTGAACAAAACTGCTGAGTTTATTCAGAATATGTTCAGTGTTGGATGAAGCACTATTCGATTCCTCAACTGGATTTTTCAATGGCATTTCCCTTGCAATATCAGGATCGCCAGATTTTGACGGCTGTGAATCGAAATATTGTGCGTGGTCGGGCAGCTCGGTGACGGCGAACGCACGACGAATTGGCACCAGACGGGACCGACTGAGTGGGCAGTGGATTGAAAGATCACGTGGTTGTGGATTTGAAATTATACAAAAATATATTAGCATGAAGTGACAAACTTTAGTTCGAGTTCATGGGCGACTTTGATGTGCAGCTCGATGGCGTCCGTTGGGAACAGACCCGTGCAGAACTCGCACTCCAAATACACGAACACGTTGTCGCTGTGAAGGTCCATTTTGAGAGAGGCTGAAATAAAATTAACTGATATTACAGTGAATTAAAATTTTATTTTAAAATTTGTTTGTGTAATGCGCAGCTTTTGAGCAGTGCAGGATAACAAACCGATCAGGTACCATACAATATTTCTGTTAAATCACTCAAAATTTACACTGTTTATTATCTGAACTATACTGATGTCAAGTTTATTCATTTCATTTTACATAAATTCACATGACAATGACGCACACCCATTTGAGATATATGTAGTCATGAACAAAAAGCGAACATGGTAAATTAACACCAAATCAAAATAAAATATGACCCGTTTCAATCATTTTTTATCACCAGACTCCGCATTGTTGGCGGTGGCGTGTTTCTGTTCAAGTTGTATGATGGCCTTTTTGCGTTTGTTCCGTCTTGATTGCGCGTGTTTCGACTGTTGCACATAGTTGACATCGTTCACCACATAACCGTCACCGACCAGGTACGCGCGTGGCATCACACCAGCGCGGCGCACTCGCTTGGGTGCCTTCGTGGGTGCTGGTGACGTGGGGTGGAACTGAAAAATTCTGACTCTGGTTAATTGGGAGAACCAGTAGTCAAAAGTACCACCGGCACCGCTCAATATATGCGCACCCTCTTTACAGTAACCCGCGGGTAGTATGGCTGTGAGCAGATAAACGCGGAATGGCAGAATTCTGCATTCCGCATTCCGCGTTTATCTGTTCACCTTTGCGGAATTCTGCATTTCTGCAAAGTAAATTTATGCTTTTGGTCAAACCTCTCAGTTGCTGTTTGCGTTAACACGCAACATTTTGAGGTCAGCACGCTGGAAGTTGTCATCGTCACCCAAGCACGCACCATTCCGCAAAGGTTAGCAGATAAACGCGGAATGCGGAATGCAGAAATCTGCCATTCCGCGTTTATCTGCTAACCAATTTCCGCATTCCGCGTTTATCTGCTCACAGCCTATGCGGATGACTATACTTGTGTGTTATGCAAGGGTCACCCGCGACGCACGAGGTCCCAGGCGGGGCACCCACGTTTCGCGTGGCATTATCTCCAAACTTGCTGTAAAAGAGCTTGTAACCCACTGTAACGCAAACTCCGCACTACTCTAAGCAAACAGTGCGATTATTTGTTACAGTGACCGAACATGCCACGGTCGAATCATCCCATTATAAATAAGCTGTAAAAAATAAGAAATCTCTGCTACAAAAACAGGAAGACGTATGTGTGTATGTGTGTACTGTACGTGTGTCTGTGGCCCCCCTCCCTCGGAGGTGCGAACGGGTCAATTTTCACGGGTAGCTTTGGGTATGCTAACGGGTCTTCGGGGGGGGGGGGGTGGCACAACACGGGCGCGGCGCTGTAGCCGGGCCGTAGGCACGGGTCCCGTCTAGTAAATTAAATATTAATAATAATTAGTAAATAAAATAACAACTCACAGCGGGCGGCAGTGGTTCCCCTCTGTCCTCGCAGCCCTTTCTGACGCGTCTATGTATCGCTCTGCCCACCATGTCCCGCGGACCGAACTTTAATCTCGCTCGCTCCTTATCAACAGCCAATTGATCAACGATGGCGCGCTCCAAGCGATCCTTGCCGTATTCGTACAGTTTGGCTGAAATATTTGTTGTCTGTTTTTGCCTCAAAATATAAGGAAACATTTAAAACAGAAATGAAGAAAAACGAACCTGTGCCGCATTGTGCACCCTCACGTGAGTATGCGTAGGTGAACATTTCAAGTTTGGCATCGCGCACATAGATCTCAACTTTGGACACACCTGAAGAACATATAAGCACACAAACAGACCTGGGGGCTTGTGATGCAAATATTTCCATTTCATCGTCATGCTCACCATCACAAAAATGTGCGTTCCTCGGATTGTCGGGGTCATCGAGTATCAGACCCTGACGAACCTTAATTGTGGGCAGTGGTTTGCCGTTGTGGCGCTCTTTGTCTTCTGTCCTTGCCGAAATACACGTCACGCACTGGTAGTACTGTGAAACGTTAATGAGTTATATTCATGATGAGTATTAACGCAAAACGTTAATAATATTTTAATTGTTGATTTGAATTAATCATCGATCAACATATAATTTCGGACGATCACTAACCGTCGTCACAATCTGTTTTCCTCGCGTTTTGTTTTTGGTGAATTCATAGAATCGGCCGGGATGCACCTGAAATTCAACGTAAAAACGCGTGAAAAAATACAAAACGTGAGAAAACGCTGAGTAATATTCAATTATATGCAAAGATTCGTAGATACCTCAGATTCGTAGCGCACCAAGTCGTTGTTGTGTATTGATTTGACGAACACAGCCAATCCGTATGTTTCAAGAGCGGGTGGCACACTGCATCTCGGTCGGCCCCGTCTTTCACGTTTCACTGATGGTTCGTCAACAGCTGTGAAAACCGGTACCTAGAATAACGGCTCGGGGGTTGGTTTGACTTTGGCTGGACATCAAAATGTTTTAGTCCATAACAACCCTTCTGTGAGTCAGCCAGTTGCGCACTAGCTGTGTGGTACGCATCCCTTGGTATGCATTGGCAATGGCCGTCCAGCTGAGGCTTCACGAATCAGTGTATTACAATGCATACAAACATTTGTTATGCCAGGTCATAAAAGTCAAACTCAAGATCAAACCGACCAAACCCGACCAGGGTGCAAGCAAAGTGCATACTGCCGAGTGTATAAGCTGTCTCCGATGCTCAGAAAAATCAACGGGTGCTGACCTTTCTCTTTCCCGACTGACGTGCGCTCCCTGTCTTCGTCCGTTCACCATCCAGTGTCCATTCCGGGTCACTACCGGCCGCAGACGAGGACTCGCCTTGGTCATCAGGCGATGATTCAATTTCGTCTTTGACATGGACGTCAACAAATGAGGTTGATGGGGATGTGACAGTGATGGCCGGGGTGCATTGGTCGGCAACGAAATTGTCGAGGGTCTTATTCGGGTATCCCGAAGCATCAATTTTCGATTCATTGACTTTGCATGACGGTTTGTTGGAGAAACCAGAATTCGAACGTTTATGATTTGTTTTGCAGCCGGCACATTGTGCGTGGTCGGGCAGCTCGGTGACGGCGAACGCACGACGAATTGGCACCAGACGGCTGCTGATCGATGCGACACGGCTGCAGACAGGGAACTGGCATTGGTGACCGGGCTCAGACTGGGACCACATCAAGTGACAAGACAAAAAATGACCAACTTTAATTCGAGTTCATGTGCGACTTTGATGTGCAGCTCGATGGCGTCCGTTGGGAACAGCCCCGTGCAGAACTCACACTCCAAATACACGAACACGTTGTCGCTGTGAAGGTCGAAACTCACTGACATCTGTCTGAATGATCATGTTTCCCAAAGAATACAAGGATGGCTCTAGTACAGGTACATAAGTAACTGCAATGCGCAGTGCTCGGATAATAAATGGCCCGCGGATATGACAGGATAACAAAGAATGCCACCAAAAACGATGCCGAAAAAAGTGTTATTTTCACACAATGACAAGTCAAGTATATAAAGCACCAATGCATGCAACAAGTTTCGAGTTCCAGAAATAAAAGTGCACAGCAGCAGAATTACTGAGAAAGTGGGAATTTTGATTGAAAACTGTCATTGTTCAAATCACTGTCCAGTTTGCTGCGTTTCGGCCGTTTTACATCAGTTTGCCGTTAGGTAGTTGTACTGGGGTGACGTAGCAAATGTTGAAACTGAATGTCGATAATTTTAAATTCACATTCCTAACGGTCGAGGAACTTTGTTTGTGATTTAGACGATTCAGGTATGTAGCTTTGCTGTTTTTTAATTTAGCTATAGGGTCCAGGTAATTCGGTCGTGATAAGGTGATGGATTATGTGTCATTTCCTCGCGTGAGAAAGTTCCTTGCGTGAACATTCTCATCGCGTGTGACTTTTCCTTGCGTACATTTTCCTCGTGCTGCGACACTTCCTCGCGTCCATAGTTAAGGAATATTTGAAGTTTCCTCCTTATCAATCACCATAAGCAAGCCATGAAGCTATCAAAATCTCCGCATGACTTCAGCTTCCAGATACCTACTAACCCATTGCAGAAAGAACCACGAAGTTGGCGCGAAACACGAAATAAATAAAAACTTGCATATTTGTGTTCACAGCTCGTTTATTACCTACTTTACTGAAAGTGACTTTTTGCAAAGTTGCGGAGATTAAGCTTATGGTGGGAGATAGAAACGTGCGATGTTATGAAAAGTATGTATCAATGGAATCCGCTGCTCCATCTGCGTGCAATGGTGCAAAGTACAATGCTATCTGAACAAGTGGGAAGCCGTGAAGCCATCAACAGCAATTGCATGCACATGTATACAGTATGTACATAGGTATAGTCTTTCCGTTTTATAACAGCCCAGAGGCGGTATACAGAAAATGTTTCAACGCTTTGAAAACAGCAGTCATCGTCGTGAATGATAACCAACAGGTCGACAACGTGGCTCGAATCATGCGTGTGACTTGATGGCTGCTGTTGCGATGAAACATTTGCTGTATACTTTCTTTGGACCGAGAATAAAATGAAAGACTATATGTACCCAAGACACCACCACCATCAAGATGTTGCAGCCAAGCGCACACGCACGTAAACACTGCCGAGGATCAGCCAGAGGATGTACACGACGCGAATACAGAATTTGAACAACCGCCTCACACCCTTTTACAACATTAACAGTCAACGGATTATGTTCAAACTTGAGACTGGCGGCCTGTGCGTGCACATTGTGTGCCTTGTCAGCCAGTGTTGTTTGCAACGCAGTGCTGTGCTTTTGCTTTGTTTGCGCATCTGAAAATCTTTTTTGATGTTTATTTTGTCAACCGTCAATTGTCATCCAGCCAAGTGAAACATCAACCACCTGCGCGTATTCAGTTAGCGGTCTGTTGTTGGGCAATACAGATGTTTCAAGTCTATAGTGCCTTGCTTGATGGACTAAGAAAATTGGCACTACCCCATGAACAGTCACTAACTGATGCAACAGACATTCGAGTTCGTGCATCTGGCCAATCAGCACACAGTTTTCACTCAGGTTCACCACATAGTCCCAATCGGGCCACGGCAGGTCGGTTAAAATCTCACGAATCGGACCGAGATACGCGTCAATCTTGTTTGTACCTGAGAGAGTCCCAAAAAATACTTTCCCTTATTTTCACTTTTAAATTAAAAGGAAGAGAAAATACGAAGTATTGACTACACGCCTGCCCAGACAATCGGCCACCGATTGCGGGCCACAAAGAAATTGTTGCTGTGCTGAGCGATTGTGGACTCGACTTTGAGCCTTTCAACTTTATCCAGCCGCATAACATTTGTGCACACACTCGCTGACCGTGTGTGACCCAGTGAAGTATCCATTCCAGTATTGGGGCAATGCTTGGTCGGGCGCACAGCAGCCAACGAATACAGATTGACTGCTCGGGTCTGTAAAGTGCTGACTGATATTGGCACCAACACCAACCAAGTATAAATGCGCATTACCTGCAGTGGGACACTATCGTTGCATTTGTGTTGGCCAAAGTGTGCCAGTCTGCAGACGACAGGTCGAATCGATCAAACGTTGATGACACGTGATGTTGCCTGATCGTGACAACGCTGACCTGTGCGCATGCATCAGACGCTTGGGCGTTGGGCAAATCACCACCAGGCTGCTGTTTTCACATTGATTTATTGCCAACCTCACGAGCTCATTAACACTCAAATCACATCGCATGATTAGCTCGGCATCAGATCGATTGGCATCCGCTGATGATCGGTGATCGATAAATAATTCGTTGTGGATGTTTTCGGATGTCTGATGGAAAATAACTGTCATGCACCATAAATTTTGTTGTAATTCGGACAGCGCTATCCCATCCCAACTCACTGAACATCGATACAGCAGCCAAGCGGCCAACACGAAATTCGTGCACAACAACAGAGCACAGCCCCAGACCTGCACTTGTATGGGAATCTCGGTCCAGACAAGGACTTGGCACTGATTCCATACTCGCTCAGGATAAACACGCTGATTGGATTTGGCTGAATTTGATGGACTGACACGACGTCGAAACACAACTGAGTAATTTTTGGGAGTGGTGCGATGCACAACCGAACTTTTCCAGGACGTAACAGAGAATTGAAGCCTTTTGGTCAAGGATATCCACACACCAGGGCAACGCAGACAACGCGCATTGGTTGCGTGATGCATGCAGAGCACAGTTACTGCAATGTGCAACACTATCAACCCGACTGGGTCACTCAGCTGCACTCTGCACTCTGATACTTCACTGGGTCACACACGGTCAACGAGTGTGTGCACAAATGTTATGCGGCTGGATACCAATTGGCTGGTTGGTACACCTCGTGCTACCTATGTATGTATGTTGGTCTAACATTACATATTTGTAGCGCCAACCCCATTATTTGCAGTGCTTTCCAACAATTCCTGTGGTTGTGCGCTACACGAACATGTGCCATTCACCAACACTACCTTGAAACATCAACCAAACGATGCACAATGTGTCAAAGTGTACACGACTGGACTGGGATGTACGTATGTGTGTGAAACATCAGCCGGCCAGCATGCATGTGTCACAATATTGCAGTCAAGCCACATCGACGTCCGCAGCACACGGCGTGCCCCTCGCACGTGCCCCGAATCCGCGTCGTGTTCCTGCTTCATGTCAACGGTCGCAATGTGAGACAAATCCGTCGTGCCCTCAAACTCATCTACCGACCTCATCACTACTTTTACGTGCATGTGGACAGCAGACGGCAGTACTTGTATCACGGTTGGTTGGTCACGTTATTGGGACCATGTATACATTAGTAATTATCGGGAAAGGAGAATAATAATTTCGACGCGGTGCCGTGTATTGCCACATATTGTACACGTGTTGTATTCTGGTTATGTTGCAAAATGTTGTATCGAAGTTTCAATCGGTTCTTTTTAATTTGAGCAAATAACTGTGGAATAAACAAAACAGTTAATATTGACCCAGCATATACATACGCAACAATCCATTAATCGAAATACTGATGGGTTGGTTGCCCTTGGTCACCGCTCACGCACGCGAGGAAGTGTCCTGGGGTCAATCTGTCCAGGTACGGTAGCACACGCGAGGAAAAGTCGCAGCGCGAGGAGAATCTGGCTTCACGTGAGGAACTTTCCCACGCGAGGAACTGACACAGGCAAGGAAAAGTCGCAGCGCGAGGAACTGTCCCCGGACCGGTGATGTGACCATAGAAAGCTGAAACATTTAAAATTCTAAATGACACTCACAGATGTAGGCAGCGAGTCCCCTCTATCCTCGCAGCCCTTCCTGATGCGCCACGCTATTCCCTTGCTGACACCGTCCCGTGTGCCGAACTTCGATCTGGCCAGCTCTTTGTCGACGTCCGAGAGATCGACTACGGCCCGTTCCAGCCGATTCAGGGCGTACTCGTAGACTTTGGCTGCAACATTTTTTGAGTTCTTCTTTAATTACTTTTTTCATTCGACAGAAAAAAATGACAAAAATTAAGCAAATAAAGGGGCAGACAGGCTAACTTGTGCCGCATTGTGCACCCTCACGTGAGTATGCGTAGTGGAACATTTCAGTTTTGGCATCGCGCGCGTAGACGTCAACTTTGGACACACCTGAGACAAGGAAGAAGAGTTCAGAATTGGTCCGGCACTTGTCAGGCCCAGCCGGTTCAGGTCCGAGTGGCTAAACTCGTTGCTACGTTTTTTCGTTGAGACACCAGCTGGGTCCGAACTGTCCGGGCCCGAATACCGGGCGAGTCCCGGGACTGAACCGGTGCTCCATAATGGTCTTGTGACGGAAATATTTCCACTTCACACTTGCTCACCTTCACAAAAATGTGCGTTCGTCGGATGATCGGGGTCATCGAGCAGCAGTCCTTGTCGAACACGAATGGTCGGCGGAGGACGATATGTGTTGAACGTTTTGCCCACTTTCATGCACGTCAGACACGTGTAGTACTGCAAACGGACATGTCCAGGCACAGTCTAACCTGTTTATGGTGACATAATTGGGTGGGACACCCATTTTCGGTCACTGCGAGGAATATTCAACATTGGAGTATGGTAGGGGACAAAACGGCGTCCAAAAATTCACTACGGTTTCTCTATAAGTGGGTCAACGCAGACTGGGTGTTCAATGCGACCAAGTCCACTAAGTTGCAAAACAGAGTTTGCTGGCCTTACGTCCAAAGTTCAGTTCGGGAATCGGTTCCCATGTTACGGGAAAACCTCCAACCAAAAATAGTCACGTATCTGATTTGCTAACCGCGGTCTCGACGTGTTTGCCTCTCGAGCCCTTCTTGGTGAACTCATAGAATCTGCCCGGACGCACCTAAAAATGGGGCAAAAAAATGTAGCCTTTGCTCATATTTCTTTTCCAAATGTACAGTACATCAACACAGTTCCTCCGTACTAACCACAGACGCGTGCCGCACAATGTCGTTGTTGTGTCTTGATTTGGCGAACAAGGCCAAGCCGTATGATGTTTCAGGCATGGGTTCGGGTTGGCTTTTCTGCCGAACGTTATTCGACCCCGCGCTTCGTCTTGATGATTTTGGTGTCTTCACTTTGGCTGGCCATCTCTTCTCCCATTTTTCCTGTCTGTCTTCACATCCTTTTTTGATGAATCGATACAGATTCTTGCACGCGTATTGAAACGTCGGGAACATCCGTCTGGCCATGTCCTTCTCGGCGGGCGTCATTTCGCCGATCGTCACTTCCAGTTGTTCCCTACCGTAATCCCAGATTTGTTTGTTCGTACATTTGCTGCCTTTCTCGTACGCGTATGCGTACATTTGACTCACAGCGTAGTCGACAACTGCTGATGTTTCACGGTCTTGTTTGACCGATGGCTGATTTGTGGTTGGTGATATATATGCGAGCTGAAAAACATGTGCATTATACTTACATAGGTGTGTACGGCATGTACTTTTTGGTATAATCTATACTACTAAAACAGGAAGACGTATGTATGTATGTCTGTGGCCCCTCCCTCGGAAGGGCGGACGGGTCAATTTTCACGGGTAGCTTTGGGTATGCTAACGGGTCTTCGGGGGGGGGGCACGACACGGCGCTGTAGCCGGGCCGTAGGCACGGGTCCCGTCTAGTGTTACCTACGTTAGTAAGTTTCTAATTTTGTTGCATCATGCATTTTTACAGACGCAGGGAAACTCCAGTTTGTACTCGAAGCAGGGAACAAACTCAACACACAGTCAACAGGACACGCAGCTGACACACACAGCTTGTGTGACTGAAACATTCGAAATGCACACGAACCAGCTTGGCTCTTGACTGTGTGTTTACCTTGTTGCCTGCCTTGACTTCGAATGGGAGTTTCATTGATAACTTTCATCTCAGGTGCACAAACAATCTGGTGCTCACTTTTCTCTTTCTCGCATTCCTTTTCGTGGACGTGCTCCTTGTATTGGTCCGTGCACCATCCGGCGTCCATTCATGTTCACTATCGGCCGCAGACGACGACTCGCCTTGATCATCAGGGAACAATGATTCGGGCTCTTGTTTAATTTCCTTGTCGACCAAAGACGTGGAAGGCGGAATGTTAGCGTTGAAAGACGTGACTTTGCCGGGGACAAAACTGTTCAGTTTTCTCAGATGCTTCGGAGTATCCGTATTTTTCGATGTACCAACTTGGCTTGATGTCAATTTTTTGGATGATGATAAATCAGAGTTGCCTACTTTCTGTGTTACGTTGCCACATTGTGCGCGGTCGGGCAGCTCGGTGACGGCGAACGCACGACGAATTGGCACCAGACGGGATCGACTGAAACTGGGAGTTTGGAGGCACAATGACCGGCTGCAGACGGGGAATCAAGAAAAAAACGTCTTCGCACCTGGTTTCGACCTCGTGTCCGATTTTGATATGCAGTTCGACGGCCCCTGTGGGGAACAGACCCGTGCAGAACTCGCACTCCAAATACACGAACACGTTGTCGCTGTGAAGGTCCAGGGTCATTTTGTCTTGCAGGTAGTCTGATATTTCAGAGTGAAATTAGACCGTGCTGGTGAAACAGTTTCTTGGTTACGAGTAGCACAACGCTATATGTAGCTGTGCTCGGGACATGGTAACCGATATAAAGCAATATCGATGCGAAAAATTCAGAAGTACCATAAATCTTTTATCCAGTTAAAGCTTCACTCATCCACGGATTCGCAACAACAGGGCGCCAATCAAAATCACAACAGTCCGCCATGTTTGAGCGCGCGTTCCAGCTGTTTCTTGCGTTTTCTGGTCACTTCCGAATTCTGCACATAATTCACTTCATTCACAACAATATTGTCGCCGGCCAAATACACTTTCGGCACCACTGGTTTTCGAATGCGTTTGCGAACGGATGGCACGGTCACATCACTGGCTTCGGATCGAGGATTGAACTTGTGCGCTGGCGGTTCCTCTTCGCGATCCAGGCAGCCCCTTCGTATTTCGCGCATTATCGTGCGCCGGGCGGCGTCAAATGAAGGGAATTTCGTTCGGGCCTCTTGTTTTTCGTCAGAGTTCAAGTGCGCAATTGCGGATTCTAGTTTTTCGGTGGCCCAGACAAAGATGACTCTGGCCTCCCTGATGCCTGACGAGAACGCGTGGTCGCGCATTTCCAGCTGTACGTCGCGCGCGATCATTTCGGCTTGGGTGAAGCCTGAAACATTAGTTCGGTCAGTGTCCCCTAAGCCCAAGCGCGAAAAGAACTTGGATACAGTTTTCGTTATTATGTCAGTTAACCGCTGTCGTCAGTTATAATATAGTCGGCCGCTTGTTAAATGACTGTCTGACAAAATTATGATTGTCATGACAATTGACTGGCAAAGCTGACTGACATGACAATTAGTGAGGCAATAGTCACGCACAGCAATTAGGAAAATACGAGTACCTTGACAAATGTGTGGATTCTTTGGGTTGTCTGGATCAGTGACTATCAATCCGTTGACAATTGAGATGATCGGCACTTTGCCTTCGATGTTACGCTTCTTCAGGCTCGAACACGACACACAACCGTAGAACTGAAATTTGTGACAATATCGGTGTTGGAGAATTTTGCTTCAACACATTGACTGATCTGTAAAGCTCATGGTATAAAGCGGCACATGACCACCAGCGCGGCTGCAGACTAGCTTGAGGATCCAAGCAACGCGTTTGGAAAACTCTTCCAAAGATGAAGCGTTTTTCGTGAAACATCATCTGATAAAATTTAGATCAACTCACGTCACCAGCCCCGCTTTTGCGGATCGATTTCGAATTCCACAAATACCAACGACCGGGGTGCAGCTCAGACTGATAGCGCATCAGATCATTGTGATGTTTCGATTTCACAAACTCGGCCACACCGAACGATTGCTCGTACTTTAAATGAAAAAAAGTGTTTTTTGAAAAGATTGGTTCACATTTTTTATGATCGCGAATCATACAAAATACACCAACCGTAAATTTCACACTCTTCACGGTTTGTTCTTGCAGAGGTTTTGCGGTCCACAGAGCTTCGGGCACACCTTGGCACAAATGGGAGTGTCGTGGTCGGTCCGGGTCGGTGACTATCACACCTGAAAACAGCCTCGAGCTTTATTCCAATTTTCAACAAAAATAAATAATTATTTCCAGCCACAAAAGCAAACGGACCTCTTATCACAGTCAATCCGGCACGAGGCAGGTGTTTCTGATCGAGATGCATTAATTGATGCCTAAAGCATGAAGTGCACTCGTAGTAACCACCTGACGGGTCATCGCGTCCACCGCCCAGCAACTGCTTCTTCAGTGGATAGGCCTGGATTAAAGTTGAATGATGAAATGAATCTTTTATGACGTTGATGATTTCACTGGTTGACTGACAAAACCGACTGACACCGAGAAATTACTCATTTCGTCTTCAAAATGTGCTCCACGGCTGCACTGCAGCTTGATGGCATTTGATTGTAATGCTGCTAAATTTGTGGCACACACATAATCTGGTTATCATGCCTATTGGGAAGACGACTTCCCGCCCCAAACCAAACGATATGGTTTCATTCATTCAACTCACCTTATAAACGAATTCATATCGCCTGCCCGGATGCAGTTTCGAGTCATAATAGAGCACCTCATCATTTCGACTGCCGTACGACGAGGGCCCATACCTGGCAGGGCCGTAGTTGCCCTCCGCCCCGTCAAACGCCGACACCAGCACGTACTTTGGCTCGTCCCTATGTGCACCTTGACGGATTGTGCGCAGAGTGACGGCGACCTGGTGGTCGGGCACACCAGATGGAGGGGACTGGGATTAAAATTAGAATTATTTTTTAGCCGGTGAAAATTTGTTCCAAGTTAAAAAATGCAGTAAAATTGGCTAAATTATAGAGACCTCAGTGGACTCTTTCCAGCCGGGCAGCTTCAGACCCGCTTTCTTGAAGCTCTTCGCGCGAGTCTTCTGCTGAAAAACCATCGTTTTCATTTCGTAAGTTCAGAAATTACTAACTAGGAAAGTGACACGCTGTACCTTGAATGTTGCATATTTCTGGTCAAACACGGCCTCCAATTGTCGTTGTTGATCATTGCTCAAATGCAATCGTTCACTCCAGGTGTTCAACGCGTTGAATCCAATGGCCAGCGCATCACACAGTTCACCACCACTGCGCACGCATAAGCGCACTTGGCGCATCACCTGTTCAAAATAAGCAGTGAATGAGTTGATTGGATTATCGCGAGTGGAAAGTTGGACTTGGGTCCATGTCAGGCTTGTTGTTATCATGGCCATAGTTTATTAGGACATTCGGAAACATCATAAATCTGCATCATTCAGGGTGAATGTGATTCAACCCAGATTCCAACTCGTCAATATGAAAGTGTATTGTGGCGTGTGGAGCATAATATCTTTCTGCAATCACATTACAAATCAGCATGAACCCACCTGAATAGCCACTATATCCACAATATCCACCACTCCCGTGCAAATGTGTTCGTGTTCGGGTCGGTCCGGATCACGGACGTATTTCTCGGCCAAGACCAGCACCGCAGCACAAGCGGGCACCGTGCTTGATGGTTGCGTGGCCTTGTGTTTGCACGTTGAACAGTGGTAGACTCTGACATTCGAACTTAGTGAATCAATCGATAAATCATTTAATCGATATTCATTAGACAAAAAACAAACTTCAGTTCTCCGTCCGGCAAGTCGTGAGTGGCGGTGTGCTCAAACTGATAGTAACAACCGGGCTCAGATCTGGATTCATACACAACGAATCCTTCGTCACGCTTGGTGTTGAAGGGCAGAAAGACGAACGCGTCGCCAAAATTGCCGAACTGCAATTTCATCAAGACTTGCTTATCCTGAAAAATAACGCTGTGATTCATTTTCAAGCAAAACAACATGACCCAATTGATAAAACATACATCTTCCAACTTCTTAGATTCTTCTGGATTGATAGTTTTGTTGCGCACGGATGGGACCATCTGCAAATAACATCCGTGAAACATCATCATAAGAACGGTTGAGAACAGGGAAATTTTCGTGGACACACAAACTCACTTTTCTTTTTCGACATTTTGCTGTTGCTTCACAGCCGACTGCAGACGTGGACTCGCCTTGGTCGTCAGGCAAGGACTCAATCTCGGCTTTGACATGGATGTCTTCAAATGAGCTCGATGGGGATACAGTGACGGCGATGGCCGACGTTGACTGGCAGTCATTTTGCCTTGGACATTCAGGATCACATTTTGCTGGCCCCTGGTTGTAGTCGGGCAGCTCGGTGACGGCGAACGCACGACGAATTGGCACCAGACGGCTGGTGATCGATGCGGCACGGCTGCAGACGGGGAACTGACATTGGTGACCGGGCTCAGACTGGGACCACATCAAGTGACAAGAAAAGAAGTGACCAACTTTAATTCGAGTTCATGTGCGACTTTGATGTGCAGCTCGATGGCGTCTGTTGGGAACAGACCCGTGCAGAACTCGCACTCCAAATACACGAACACGTTGTCGCTGTGAAGGTCCAGGGTCATTTTATTGCTGAAACTAAAGAATCTTGCAAAGTCAAAAAATAATCAGGCTTAAAATTAGAATATAGGATAGAATTCGAATACAGTCGGCACATAACACCGACGAACGGATATTTTGATGACCGTATTGGAATTGATAACACGAATGTGTGCAGTGTAAGTTTAGAACTTTTATTCATTTTGACAACTAAAACAATGAGTGCTATCGATACCTCCAGTATACCATGGACGAGAATATATCAATAAAATATCAGAATATAAAATATCAGATGGGCGTCATTCACTGACGGCCAGGACAACCCCGTTCTCGGGCTCAACTGGTCCAGACTTTGGCAGGTTAGCCACCACTTCATTCAGCTTTCGCTTGCCGGATCTTTTGCTTCTGCTTTTGGTTTTATCTGATGGTTCTTCAGATGAGTTCTTCGCATCTTTGTCTTTTGTCTTCTGTCTGCAAATCGCCTCGCGTTGTTGTCTTTCGGTCGGAGGTTTCAGCTGAACATCGACAACATTCATTTCTTTGAATTTTTGCTTCTGTTTCGTAAAAAAAACAAAAAAATTTAAAAACTCACAAACGGCGGCAACGCTTCATCTCTGTCGACACAGCCTTGTCTGATCAGAAGGATGTGAATTTTTGATCGCCGATTCGGATACAAGACGCGAGCTTCGGCCTTGTCCTCTTCCGTCATACCGACTATGGATTGTTCGAGACGATCTTTGCCCCATTGCCACACTTCGGCCGCTGAAAAAAGTAACAAAAGAGTGACATTTCTGTTTATAATTTTGTAAAAGATAAAAAAACATCACACATTACAGGAAAGCAAACAAAATAGTTTTTTTCTGCTTATCTAAAATCCAAACTGATAAAATGAACGAGCGAACATGAATTGCACTGCGACCCGTTGTTGTAGGCGAAATCTTTCATCTCAGTCACAACATCGTGCGCGATCACTTGTCCTTGCGAGAAACCTGCAAAAAACGACCACCCAAAACGGATATACTGTATACCCAACGTTTGAAAAAAAACAGTACTTTTAGAAGGTTTTCAGTCGGGCTGTCTGATGTTTCACTCACATACCCACCTTGACAGTAATGTTGCACGACAGGGTTGTCGGGGTCGGTTAGGATCACTCCATTACGAACATGCACAGTCGGCACCGGCTGATGGATGCCCTGTTTCTTCATCGTCATTTTCGATATACGGTAACAGGTCAGACATTGGAACCACTGAAAATATGAGGATAATTGTGTCATTCGAATACCGAATACACTTTCAGAATACTGTAGTTGTGCACGCACCTGACTCGTACCGTGCGCACTGTTGCGCGTGAACTCGTACACCCGACCTGGATGTTGCTGAAACGGATGTGAAACATCAAGTTAGGATGAAAATTTACAAATTTCGACAATGTTTAGGTTCACAGAGGCGCACTGACCTCGGATTCGTATCTGAGAATGCTGTTTCCGCTGCGCGACTTTGCGAACGCCGCCATGCCGTAGCTCTTCTCGTAGTCGACCTGTTTGCCCGGGTTGCTTTTCGGACCGAATGTGAACTTTCTGATCGGGTCAGGCTTGCTAGCGTCTGATGGCTTCTTCT
The DNA here is from genome assembly GCA_030248065.1 of Rhynchonema sp. JSB1_4. NCBI lineage: Eukaryota > Metazoa > Nematoda > Chromadorea > Monhysterida > Xyalidae > Rhynchonema > Rhynchonema sp. JSB1_4. The sequence continues at coordinate 6,571 of JASAMV010001482.1, read as the reverse complement.
TTCTCCATACTTTGACTTTAACGTTCGACGGTTTGGCGTATTTGGCCGGTGGAATATAGTCGTCATCGTTGTCATTCGAACCGCCGGGCTCAGACACGGAGTCCCCTTCTGAATCAGGCAACTGGGCACGCTGTTTACTATCGGGATTATGGCAAAGAAGAGGCGACATCTTGATCTTCGCCAGAAACTGCTTGATGTTGGTATTTGACGGCCCGGGTTCAGACAGGGAGTCACCTTCAGAATCGGGCGACACTTGGGCTGCAGGCGCCGTGACACGCCCAATTGGGTACTGCCGCTTGCCCTCGGGTTTCTTTCGGAAACGCACAGTCGACCTCTTGATCTTAGCCAGGAAGTCATTGCTGGCATTATTGATATCGGATGGGCCGGGCTCAGACAGGGAGTCGCCGCCTTGAGAATCAGGCGATGGCGATGCATTATCTTCAATTGGTTCACATTTGATAGCAGGTTGGCATTGACTTGATTCGTCGTCGACTTTCTGTTGTTTGTAGTCGGGCAGCTCGGTGACGGCGAACGCACGACGAATTGGCACCAGACGGGATCGACTGAAACTGGGAGATTCTATTTATCCTCTGATTTTGAATGAAGACTCTGACTTGATCTTTGAGCGCACATTTACCTGGTCTCGACTTCGTGGCCGACTTTGATGTGCATCTCGATGGCGTCCGTTGGGAACAGACCCGTGCAGAATTCGCACTCCAAATACACGAACACGTTGTCGCTGTGAAGGTCGAGATAACGAGATGTCATGATTCTAAAATCAACGCTAAAAAAACTCCCGTAAAACAACATTATTCAGGTGACAAAAAATACACCGACACAATTTGCACGGTGAACGGAATTGGTGAACCGTTTCCGGAACGACAAAGAAAAATATGAAATCATTTTAGGGATTTTATTCGCATGAATAACTTATTCAAACATTTTTAATGCCAACACAATGGTGTTTCGAACACAACACCCATCAATATCATCAGATCTATTGATCGGGTTCAGTAACAGACAGAACCATCTCAGTATCGGTTTCAACAGGTTCACTCTTCGGCAGTTTGGTCACAGTTTCGTTGAGTTTCCGTTTTCGTGGGTTCTTCTTTCCAACGACGCCGGCTGGTGCGGAGCCCGAATCGACGTATTTGATGTACCGAAATGTGCCATCGGTTGTTTTGTATTTGAATCGCAGTTTTCCGATCGCGTCGCGCTGCTGCCGCTCGGTCGGCGGTTTGAGCTGAAGAATAACGAAGCCGTATTCACCATACGGTTCTTGATGTAAATACCGAGTACTCAGCTATGGTCCCTGAGGAGATCCACGGGACCTTTCAAATAAACAAATTTTTTTGACGAAACGACAAATTGAGTGCAACAAGAAAAAATTGTTTACTATGGACAGTTAATGATTATCTTTTTGAGAGTCTGAGAACAGGTAGAATGTGACAGGGTTTAAAAGTTACCATACTTTATAAAACATATCTATTCTCTCCTCCTGACACCATACATGTCAACCAAACTCACAAACGGCGGCAACGTTTCGTCGCGATCCACACAGCCTTGTCTGATTTGATGAATGTGAATTTTTGATCTCCGATTCGGATACAAAGCTCGCGCTTCGGCTTTCTCCTCGTCCGTCATGCCGATTATGGCTTGTTCGAGACGATCCTTGCCCCATTGCCACACTTCGGCCGCTGAAAGTGACAAAAATGTGACCTATCTGAATTTTGCAGCATGCTTTTGGTTGCCATTCGCACACAGGCCGGCGGCGTGTCATCGTCAGTGCGAATGCACCTGATGGCTATATGGGACCCAAAAAAAACCAGACTTTTGCTGAACATCGTTTAGCTAAACTACAAGAGATTTTCTAACACGAATTGCATTGCGAGCCATTGTTGTAAGCGAATTCCTTCATGTCCGTGACGGCGTCATGTGCGAGAACTTCGGCTTGCGAGAAACCTGCGAGTTATTATAGGTTAAGATGAAACATCAGCCAGCCTGACTTAAGCAAAACCGTGCCCACCTTGACAATAATGAGGCACACTTGGGTTATCAGGGTCGTTCATGATTACCCCATCCCTGACATGAAGCAGCGGTATAGTTTGGTGGGTACCGAGCTTCTTTAGATTCTGTTTTGATAGGCGCGAGCAGGTCAGGCAGTCGAACCACTGAAAATCAATGCCAGATGCAAATAAATTTCGGATTTAATTAATATTTCACGTTTATGCCTTATGCAAGACAAAATTTACACACTTACCGAACTACGATTGCGAGTGTTGTTGTGTGAGAATTCGTAGAAGCGACCAGGGTGCTGCTGAAAGTAACGCCAAGCGTGCGTGATGTGAAAGATCATGGTGTGAAAGGAACGAAAGAACACGAAAAATCCAGATTTCTGGAAATTAGATTACGGACGTTCGACATCACAGACCTCCGATTCATATCTGAGCAGTTTCTTGCCACTGCGCGACTTCGCGTAGACGGCCAGTCCATAGCTCTTTTCATAGATGACCTCTTTGCCAAGCGTAACAGACCTCCGTGGTGGTTCGTTTGGATCGGCCTTTCGTCGGCGCCTTTTACTGGGGTTCACAGGTTTCTTTGGCTTACGCTCTGGTTTGTTTCGAAAACGCACAGTCGACCGCTTGATCTTAGCCAGGAAGTCATTGCTGGCATTATTGATATCGGATGGGCCGGGCTCAGACAGGGAGTCGCCGCCTTGAGAATCAGGCGATGGCGATGCATTATCTTCAATTGGTTCACATTTGATAGCAGGTTGGCATTGACTTGATTCGTCGTCGACTTTCTGTTGTTTGTAGTCGGGCAGCTCGGTGACGGCGAACGCACGACGAATTGGCACCAGATGGGATCGACTGAAACTGGGAGATTGGATTTCAGAATTAGTTTGGAATAATCGACTAAATAAGTGTGGAACTTATTTGGTATTGGTCGCACAATGACTAAATCAGAATTCATCTGCCCTGATCTTCAGGTTCAACCTTAACCACTATGCTACTTGTACTTTTGACAAAACATTTACAGCTCAAAATAATTCGGCACGGCACCCACGTTGCTGCAGTTCTGAAACATTTTGATGACTGCATGGTTTGTGTGTGATCGCGCAACGCAACGTCATTGCCCCGTCACTTTCCCTCTTCACGATTCAGGAAAAAAATTTGACCAATTCTTATATAGTCATTGTGCGACCAATACATATAACAATCATTGGTTGCAGATTTATATTTACAATGGGTGCAAGCAATACATTGGCCCACCACAGTACCCACTTCAGTTCGAGTTCATGTGCGACTTTGATGTGCATCTCGATGGCGTCCGTTGGGAACAGACCCGTGCAGAACTCGCACTCCAAACACACGAACACGTTGTCGCTGCGAAGGTCGAAAGGAAGAGTCATCATGATCTGAAGCATTCTTCTTTGAAGCGTGACATAAACAAACAGACAGATTCAATTCAATCATTCCAATAAGTCAATGAACGGATTTGATGACCGATTTGGGATAAAAAAAACAGTTGACCGTGTCGAAAAGAGATAATTTTATTCATATAATAATCAGATTAATCATAAAAGAACCAGATAATTTAATTTAGGCGAGTACGACATTAATCGTGTGAGCAAGTTTCGGTGATTATCTTCATCGCGTGCTTTCGATTTCGTGACTCAGTGTCAGTGCCGTCTGAAGCCCTTTCAGTTGACACCCTTGTGTCTCCAGTTTTTGGCTTCGGTTTCGAGAACACGCCGCGTTTTTTGGCATGTGCATCTGCCTTAAGCTGCAAATGTTTCATACAGTGCAGGCACTTACACGCAATCTGACAAATCAAGTAAAGATCACGCAAAACCCACAAATCGCTTCGGACAACGATTCATTCAGCTCGTGACAGAACCGGTTTGGTGACTGTTTGGTGCTTGTTGTAGTCGGTTAGCTGCTGGTGACGGCGAAACGCACGACGAATTGGCACTAGACGCGACCGACTGAAGCTGGGAGTTTAGAGCCACAATGACCGGCTGCAGACAGGGCACCAAGAAACCTTGGAAGCTGGTGTCCGACTTTGATATGCAGCTCGATGGCGCCTGTGGGGAACAGACCCGTGCAGAACTCGCACTCCAAATGCACGAACACGTTGTCGCTGTGAAGGTCCAGGCCCATTTCGAAAACTGCAACCGAAATTTTTTTTAGCAAAACCCACGATTGGCAGTCAAGCGAGAGTTTTGAGTTGGAATTAGTCAGTGAAAATAATGAAACAAATAAGGCACCCCGCCACGGAGACGCACGGCTGATGAACCGTCTGGCGATGTCACACAAGTCCAAATCAATGCACATTTCGTACCTTTATTTTTGCAATTCACCACAAATTCAACGAACAGAAACTGGAAAGATATGCATGACATGATACATACCGGAGAGCCGTGTGTGGTAATGAAAGTACCATTTACAATCAATGATCACCAGCATTGTGATTATAGTCTACCAAAAATCCACGGGAACGTGATAACAAGGAAGAAAGATTTCAGACATCCGTTCGCCAACAAAGTATACGAAACTGTAGTTTTCATATAGAAGTGATCAAATGGCCAGGTCAACTTCGGGCACCTCACTCCGCGCGCGCTCTTCACTCTTCACAATCGCAGCCTGTGCCTCTTCATTTTTCTTCTTCCGCATCTTCAACGCCCGTCTGTACTCCCGACGTTTCGGGTCGGGTGGCGGTTTGGGTTCGTCCGGTTTGCGGAACAAACACTCACGCGCGCGGTTGCTCAACTGGACACGGGTGTACGCACGAGGGGGACCGTACCACTCGTAGAAGATCAGGGCCTGAAACAAAATACAGTCAATCCCCTCTTTATTGTCACATGATTCGGTGTTTTCGGTCTCCCCCCGCTGTGCTTGTCCTTTTTAACATACATAGGACAGTGCCACATCTTGCAGGTTGACGGTATGTCGGGGACAAGAATATCGTTGAAAATATCAGTCATGTGGAGAGTTTCGCCCCATATACGGAGGGTCACAAAAAAAGAGGACACTGGGCGGAAACAGAAAGAGAACAATCTCACCAAGTGCTTCGAAACATCAGGCAGTCTGTGGGAAATTACAGCACCAACCAGTTCAAACTGGGACGTCCGAGTGCGCAGCAATTCGAATTTCGGATCCGACGAGTATCTGGCGTGCTCCTCAACGCGTTCTCGACTGGCGAACAGAAATCGATGTCGAACGAGGTCGGGGCAGGACACCATCCGGAATGAGTTCAGTGTCATCTGAAATGTCAATTGTAAGCGTTCTGGTTGTCCGTTTCGACCTGTCTTCACACACAGACAGACGGTAGGGCAGGTCATCGTCAGTGCGAATGCGAATGCACCAGATGGCCACCGCAAATATACAGACGAGCTAGTCATACATGATCGTGTGAAACATCTGCTTGCGTGAAAAAGCAGAATTTCGACATTACTGCTGTATTTTGATAAACCGTGTGCGTCCAGTCGTTCGTTTTTGACGAATGAATTTTCATGAACGGTTTCGCGCGACGCAAACTGCCATCGGATTCGTTCGCCACGTAAAACACACTGAAATCCTTTTTTTAGGTATTTTGTTGTGAGAGAAATTTGAAAAAAACAAACGCGAAAGTTCCAACCGTTTGAACTCATTGTTGTACGCGTACGCTTGACCACCATCGTCGTTTTGAAAATACATGTCCTTCTGTCTCAACTCACCGGGAGCGAACTGACGGAAATCGAAGAGGAAACCTGAAATATTTTATTTCCTGCACTTTCTTTCGAGAAAATTAGGTTCAGATATCCAAAAATAAAAGTGCTTACCCCTGGATCTGTCACATGGCACCGTCTCAGGTGAATTTGCCGAAGGCCATTGTGCGTGCCCGATGGGTGAGCGGTTGTAAGAATAGAATGCGGCAACGTCCAAGCTGATGGTTTGCAATGGCAGCCAGACAATGTGGTGCTTTGGGGTCATCGATACAGTATTCGAATAGGAGAATGCTCCAAATACATGAATCCATGTCGATGATTGTAGAGGTTTTCCAAAGCGTTGTTTCTTTATGCAGACCGTGGATGGAATTACATACGTAGCTCGAAAGGGTGGTTAAACTAGTTGAGTCCAAGCGTCGGTTAGAAAAGACTTTCTAAGAACGAAATTGGGGGATTTGTTTATTTATTATTTATTATTTTCGATCAATAGTCATTGTAACGCATGTTTACCAAAGCAGTAAACATGAGGATAACGAGGGCAGATCGGGAATCCAAATACCAATAAAAATCGAAGTTTACTTTTCGGGTATCACGGGCGCATCCAACTCGGCACGATAACGAACTTTGAACTCTTGTTCGGATACGAATGGTTGGTTGACATGGATCTTGTGCGCTTCGAGCACCACCTGCAATTAGGCAGCTATGGTCGATTGTGATGGCAATGATGACTTGTCAGTCATGTTTGCCCCAGAATGCTGTAATGCTGCAGGTTTACGTCAGTTGAAATTCTGAAAACTTACGAACCTTCCCAGTACACCGCGTACAGTACACCAATGTTGGTTGTGATACGGTTTTCGTTCT
>JASAMV010001481.1:0-11655 GCA_030248065.1 Rhynchonema sp. JSB1_4 | reverse complement strand
CACGTTGTACGTGGTCATGGTGCAACCACACCATCTCCAAAATCTGGCTCGTTTGGCGTAGTTTGCTTTAAAATTACGTACCTTTTGCTGCACCCAATGATGCAGTCGTATGCGGATGTTATGGCTGCGCGGCAGTCCTCCGATTTGTGACTGGTCTGCTGCAATGAATTCTAGAACCACATGCGGTGCTGTCTGTTGATACGATCATTGATACATGCGTTCAAAATTTTATCAACCCTCTGTCAGCTGGAAAATAATTACTTACCGCCTGTGAAGAGGTTGCAAGCCACAAGGCAAACAACAAATACGGCATTTTCATCCCGTTGGATTTCTTGGTTTCTAAAACATAAGAACGGGAGTTTTGATAATGTATAGTCCAACCACGAGCTCAAGAGACGAATCTATTTTAAAGCTTGCTCGGCCAGATTCAAAAATGATTACACGGTTACACGGTTTCGAAAAGCAAAAGAACGAGATTAGGCTGAGAGAGATGATGACAAGTTCCAGCTGGCTGACCTCAATTTGTTGCGTGCTTACGCGCACCGCTGGCTGACCTCAATGTTGCGTGTTCAACACACAAATGTTTTGGGAGTGAAAAAGGGAATTTACGCACCGTGGTGGAGAGCGTGTTTTTACTAAATACGTGCGTTTATCTTTCTTTTGTTTCCGAAATATGTGGAACCGGAACATTATTGGATCCGCACAAGCCAACTTGAAAAAATGTCCGTCTCATGAGCTGGTGGTTGGACTACACGTCAGAAAAAAATTGATGAATCCGAATTGTTATTCTGAGTAACGAATTGCGAGTTTGAAATGAAGAAAACTATCGCAACATAAAGTCGGCTTTTTTTGTGACAAACAGAGCATCACCACACTTACAAGAAGCTTGCAAGCGATCTGTTGGTCTTTCTGATTCTTTGGGCTAGTCGAATCCATCATAAGACAGGAGTACCCAACGTAAAAACCTTTGGTTCGTCTTATTTACATCCTAAAAGCAGATGTCGCGCAGAAATGTTCATCTCTTGTGTGCGGAATGTTTTTTGTTATGACATCTAAAACGTTGCTTGGAGTACTTCGAACCATCCCGATCAAAAGCATCCATACCAGCTGTCGCTTATTCGGCGCCTGGGTTAACAACAGCGGTTTTCCGACAATTTCAGTCTTGGGTCTGTAGACCACTAAGACAAAGCAAGAGCCTAATCAGGCTGGCGGAATATTGTAACATCCTCCAACGTTATGTTCTGCTCACACTACAATTGGTTAAAGCGAGTGTAACCATGTGCGCATACTTCCGAAGGATACTGACTTCAGTATTCGCCTTTTTTGGTCACCAGTCTTACCATGAGGGATACCGATTTCAGCATTTGTCTTTTTTACGCAATATTAAGTGGATATTGATTTCAGTATTCGCCTTTTTTGGTCACCAGTCTTACCATGAGTGGGATACTAATTTCAGTATTCGTTGTTTTTGCTCACCAGTCTTACTAATAGGGGGTACTGATCTACCGCAGATCAAACCGATTGGTCTTGATTTATCAGAGAGAAAGCACTTATTATCACCTACGGCACAAACAAAACGTTTTAACCTCGCAATTGTAAAATCTATAAGTAATTACAATTTGTCACAACACTGCAAAAGGTCAGGTTCGAAAGAGATTTTACTCGCAACTGTTTATGAGGAAATGGTTTATTTTCCGATTTCAAACTTCGTCCCACTGTTGACTGTCAGCATGTACTGAGTGCAGTAATGTTGGTTTGTTTCGCCCTGCTTTCGCAGACAGACCGATGCGCCAGGGCTCGTCAGTGCGAAGGCCTCTGGCAAATTTGCCTCCAAAAAAGCCCCACCAGCAGATCTTATTGCTGGCCTGAAACAACAGGGTTCAGCAACAATTCTGGATAGCACGAAATCAGTTATTGTGTGAGCATCAAAGTTGTATGGTAGCCCGGTCTGGTTGAGGAACTGGGTTCGTTGTCCAGTGTTCAGAAGACGAGACACGAGAAGGAAGCTCGAACACACGTTGAATAGAGGAAAACAACATGCTGGGCTTGGGCGACGTCGCTCTTCTATTAGCTGCCACAGCACGGCTGTCTTTGCAAGTCGTCTGCCCATTTTATGTCATGATCGCTCTTGTTGCGACCATTGGAATCTTAATCTGGTACACGATAATGAGATGTTTCTTTCCCTTTCCGTGATCAGCTCAGGTCATAACGCTGTTCAATGTTACAGGAACGACTGGAACTGGCAACATTGCCTGCGACAAGTCGGCATTTCTGGGCCACCGTTTTGGTATTACATAGGACATACGTACAATTTGTTACTGGTGAGATGAACGGCACCCTCGGGGCCAACCATATACATACATACGTACACTACCGTATTTAATGTCGAGGGCGAGGGATGTCCTGGCTGTTGCTGGCTGTGCGGCATGAGGCTATAGACACAGGCAGAAAAGGACCGACCGGGACCGATTTTTGAATGTGTATGGTTGGCCAAACGGCACGGTACACAGCTACACTGGCCTGACCTGTTTCTGGAACATTGCTGTACACTTTAGCACGGATGATTGTGTAATCGGCTTTCGATGTTTTCCAGGATCCACTTTCGTTCATGACTGATAACATACAAAGATATGGATCAATGTTCAGGTAAAAGTTAGCTAGGTTTTGGAGACCACTATCTACTGTAGTACCTGAAAAGAACAGGACACTGTTGCCATGTGCGTTTCGAAATGATTGTCTCGATCTCACAGTTTAGTGAGTTGGAAACTGCGGTATTTCGCAAACAATTCAGCGCGATGTACAATATTTTTCATTTTCACCCAAGAAAATGTAATGTAATAAATAGTTATGTATGAGTGATGTTCGGACACGCCTTTCAAACACCGTGTATGACTGCAAACTTCGTTAAGTTTGGGCACCACTTCACTCTGCCCGAAATTATAATGGTGTTCTGTAGTAGAACCCGCGGTGTTCTAGCGTTCAAATTCCATCCCAATAACATACATACACTTATCCAGGCAAATATTGTTTTTGTCTCATTGTAGCTGTCAAACTATTGGTGATCTGTACATATGTTGGTTCGGTCCTGATCACGAGTTTTTGCATTAGAAAGGTTCTAGCCTTATGCCAAGCTTGATACCGAGTATGAATACAAACAGATATGGCCAGATCATTTGTCACATATAATGAATGAAAACTAGGATTAGATCGGTGGTGTTGTTGCTCAGCACCGTATTCGTGGGTCGACCGACGCTTGTTATTGCCGACATCGACGTGGTGAAGCGAATATTGGCAACGGATTTCAATTCGTTCGTGAATCGATCCCCAGTGCGCTCTGCTGAGACACAAAGCAACCTGTTATCCAACAGCCTGGTGTTGGTGAGCGATGAGAGATGGAAACGTGCACGAAACACAATGCTCCCTGCATTCGCACCCAACAGAATCAAACAAGTCAGTTGAAAAAATATGTCGATTATAGTAATAAACCGTGAGGGCGGACTTAGGCTGAGCACGGAATCCGGAAATATTTACATGCAAAAGCTTCTATCTATTTCCGGAACAGCATCTGCGTTTTCCGGAAATATTTCCGGATTCCGGTTTCCGGATAAAATATGAAAAACGCAGAACTCGGAAATCTTTTGCATTTCTTTGAAAACACAGTGAAGTAAAATCTGGTTGAAGGCTAGTTCCGTGTTCCGCAAAATTCATCCCGGAAATCGGAATCCAGATATATTTCTGGAAAGCGCAAAAATTAAGAAATTCGTCCGGAAACCGGAATCCGGAAATATTTCCGGATTCCGGTTTCTGTGTTCAACCTGAGTCCGCCCTAAGGCCCAAAATGTTTTTATCTTAACCACGCACGCTGCCGTTGTCAAGAGCGATAGTATATGTAGATATGTGAGGATTCGGGTAGGCCCCAATTTGAATCTTCACATTTCCCGCGCTCACCCATCGTAACCTAATCTCTTTCTATTCGTTTCTATTTCATTTCTTTCTACTCCAATTCAAATCTCTATTGTCAACCAATCACATTTGAGAGCCGTCCAATTATCTTATAGCTCACTAATCCGAAATGGACTTCAAGAAGAAAAAGAAATCATTTCGCTATTTAAACGACGGCCCGAGCACTGCTTCCTCAGTTCTCATTACCAGGGTTGGATTAAAAATTTTTTTTATTATCGAACTTTTTTTAAAAAAAAAAACTTTTTAAAATTTTTTTTTAAAAAATCACTTTTTTTATTCCGGACCCCGAAAAAATTGGTTTCTTCAAGAATGAAATTTCTGAAATCATGTCAGTAAGGTATGTTTTGAGGGACACTAAAGAGAACTTTTCCACTGACTTGCATGTTTACGTAATCACCTGCGATCTAATCCCTTTGGTCATGACTTTGAGAAATTCGAAGGTAACTGTGGGTATACATACTGTATATGACAAAGGGAAGACCAACCTTCTGTTTGTGAATTTGGGGATAGATTTGAAGAGAGATAAAGACTCACACCATACTTATTTTGTGTCACAAAAGCAACAAATACATAGCTAATCCGCACAACTGCAAACAGGCGAGCAACGTGGAGTCTGTCGATAGCTTACGACACGCTTAATTACTGTACAGTATACGGTATGGGGTGTCCTATATTATACATGCAGCTGTTGTTGGGATGTCTGGGAACTGTATGAGTCCATCACAACACCATTTCAAACTGAAATATAAGTGCCGCAGGCAATTTTTTGAGAATCATGAGCAAGAAAACACATGAAAATATGCCTTTTTACCTTAAAAAAGTCAGAAAATTACGAAAAAAAGTGAAAAACTAATAAAAAAGTGGACTTACTTTTTAAAATTTTAAAATAAAAAAAGTGGCCAACTTTTAAAAAAAAAAAATTTTTTTTACAAGAAAATTTTTACTTTTTTTTAATCCAACCCTGCTCATTACTGCTTCCAAATATATGGTGTCAGAATTTTACGTCGTTGGCTGACTTTTCGTCAAACCCTTCAGTCGCGACGTAGGACACAAGAGGCAGGGAAGCAGCGCTCGCTTAGTTGCGATCGTTTTATTTTATTCTCTCATTCTCTGCGCCCATCTGCCTTTTCTAAATAAGAAATTGTTCTTTTAATAAATATAAATTTCATTTCATTCCATTTCCACTTTTATTCTTAAAACCCAACCCAATCCCGCGCAATAGTTCATCGCCTAAGCAATAGGTAATCAAGACAGTTTTATTTATTTATTGTGACTCCGTCCAACAAAAGTCAAGTCAAGCTCCAACTGTGCCCCCGATTCTGAGGCGCTTCGGTTTTCGGCACGAGCAGTCGTGACGACCTCCGAATTGCCTGCTTTCGGTGTGTGGTAAGGGATCCTCGACTCTCCACAGTCCAAAATACAATAAAAGTAGGACCCCGGGGGGTCGAGAATCTACAGAAACATAGCACCTTTACCTACAGTGCCTACAGCGCCGCGAACCCAATTAAAAACACACCTTTTTAACTGATTTCAGACGCTGGGGCTGACGAACGCTTGCTTGTCGGATTTCATGAATATTCTTGAAAAACTGGTGCACGGAGAGAAAGCATTCGATCTTCGTGGGTGCGTGCTGTGTCCCACCTTTAAATATAAACACTCACCATCAGAGTTGTTTAAAAAAGTGGTTAATTAAAAAATTCGAAAAATTTTTTTTTGAAACTCAGATTTTGCTTTTTTTAAAAAAAGCTGCCTTTTTCGAGGCAAAAAATTGGCACTTTCTTCTGTGGACGGGACAATTTTTCCAAAATCGCGCCTGCGGCGCCCTGTATTGTCCCCAAATCCGTACAGGGATGCGCGAGGCTGGTCTTTTATAGTGATGTGGCACCGATAATGTACTACTGCATGCTACTACACATGTATAGATGCGGGTCTGGTGCAAAACCGGGCGCCCCAAGTCGATCTGAAACGCAAGATTTGGGCTGTAATCGATGTTTTGATGGTCGTATATCACATATACGGCATTAGATGCATTAAAATACGTTGTACGGCATGCTACAATACATTAGAGTAACATCGTTAGTGAACATCAACCTCAGACTGGTCGGAGACCATAGAATCTGCACAATACTAACGGGTGTGGCGTCACCACACAAGTTGGGTCTCAGGCGAAAATTTTTCAATTTTTGGAAAATATGTTGTATATCGATTTCATTTATCCTGAAACGTCGTTTGCAACACTTTTTCTGATAAAAAAATTTTCGTCAAAAAAATCAAAAAAAAAATTTGTTTAAAAAGGCTCGTTGGCTGGCCCGGATCACCTAAGCTGTCAGGCGTTACGGGCCGAAACAGCAACGTGTCACTGGTCTTGCGCAAAGGCGTGCCCTCTAAGCACCTTGCCGTCTGACCAATAACATTGGTATTTTTTGCTTCAATGCAGCCCTCAAGTCAACCCAGTCATTAAAAAGCTCGTTAATTAAAAATTTTTTTCAACCCTGCTCACCATACTTATTGTATTTGCAGGATGTGTGCCAATCTCACGATGGACTCAAGCGCAGCGAGTAATTTTGGACTGCAAATCCGAGCACAATTGGACCCCGAGAACAACCCGTTTGAATCATTGCGATCCGGGTATTTATGGCACCACCTACTTATAGATGGTACAAAAACGTGGCTTCAGTTGTGCAGAGATGTGATTGTAACAGCGCATACTGTCATACGCCTTGACCAGAATGGTCACATCTTGGACACTTGTGTTGTCACTGAGCGAACGCGAACTGAATCGCACTATATACGGCCCCTTTTCGGCTGAGAGTCAAGTACTGAGTTACATATGTGCCATGTTTCTGTGCCAACAATAATTGGTTTGGTGTCATAACTGCCGAGGACAGTATCAAGCTTCAAGGCAAAGACACTATGACTTCGATAAGACAACTACAGTATGTATACGGTACCAACCAAAGACGCTTCAAAAACATTTTCTGGACTTCCGTACCTGCTGAATTTTATGTGCCGTATTTTTCATATAGAGCCCCATTCGCAGATGGTGTGAAAATCGGCATTTTGTTTTAAACATTTCCTGAAAAAGAGCCATCCGGGTTCTGTTCGGAAACGAATCTGCAGGAACGCTTTTGAAATCTCTTGTATTCCAATATAATTGACAACCATCACAACTGTATTACCTACATACATTCCAATGGACGTCTCTGTCAGACATTCGAACAAACTTGAGGAGAGTACACCGAAAATAACCGATTCGAAATTTTGTCAAGGGAAATCAATAATTACGGAGCAATTTTTGAAACACGTTTTACCCCCAGGCTCTGTTCGATGGTGTTTCCGAACAAATCCTTGAGGGTCCTGTATAAAAAATGTGGTATGTATAGGTCGAACTTTGCAAAAAGTAGCCTGAACCAAAATTAATTTTCTGTTTGACATGTCTCGGTCGTAAATTGTCGTTGCCTTCAAGCCACCCCAGTTTCAAAACCTTGGCAGAGCAAACAAGCGAACAAACCGGGTTCCTATCGCAAGGTAACGTATACAAAATATATAGTTCACCGTAGTAAATGTTATTTGATATAGGAAGTTTCTAATTTCGTTGCCTCATGCATTCTTACCGATGTAGGGAAACTCCCGTTCGAAGTCGAAGCAGGCAACAAGCTCAGCACACAGTGAACAAGCCACGCAGCTGACACACACAGGTTGTGTGACTGAAACATTCGAAACGCGCACACACGACCCAGCTGCGTGGCTTGTTGACTGTGTGTTGAGCTTGTTGCCTGCTTCGACTTCGAACGGGAGTTTTCCTGCGTCTGTAAAAATGCATGAGGCAACGAAATTAGAAACTTACCATATCCGGTTGAATTGTCATTCGATGTTCTCAATTTGCGCTGTTGTAACCATTTCAGCTGTGTTTTCGGAACTGTTTCCGAGCACAGCCGCCCTCTTGACACGGCTGATCCGGTGGAAATCATGTTGGGATCCAGGTGAATTCTTTCAGTCCCGTATCAAACGCTTGATTGCCGAAAGAGAGAAGACAGAAATCGTAAGTTTGCACTTGTTCTCTGTCCTGGTTTTGCGTTTTAGATCCGTTCATCGATATTCGAATCGGAATCCCGTAATAATATTACAGTACGGTTGCAGGAGCACCCGGATTTTCTGCAAATATGCATAAACGGCGTGAAGAAGCAGCGAATGAGCGAAGTGGAGCTGATTGCGAACAGTTTTGTGACGTTATGCGTCGTTGGTTATCACACGACTGCGCTCACACTTGCATTCGCCATCTACGAATTGACACATCATGCCGATGTTCAGGACCGATGTGCACGGGAGGCGATGGAAAACATAGACGACATTGAGGTGGTACACCCAATTTTGGGTTCCGTGCTTTTAGGGCCCCGCGTGCATTAGGGCCCAGCGTGCATTAGGGCCCACGCTACATTAGGGCCCGCGTGCATTAGGGCCCACGTGCATCAGGGCCCACGTGCATTAGGGCCCACGTGCATTTGGGCCCGCATGCATTAGGGCCCAGTGTGCATTAGGGCCCAGGTTGCATTAAGGCCCAGGTTGTATAAGGGCCCAGGTTGCACTACGGCCCAGTGTGCATTAGGGCCCACGTGCATTAGGGCCCACGTGCACCAGGGCCCACGTGCATTAGGGCCCACGTGCATTAGGGCCCACCGTGCATTAGGGCCCATCGTGCATTAGGGCCCACATTACGGTTTTTTAACTGCACCTAAGGAACAAACGTTTGTTTGTTGAAAACAACAAGATATGTACATGCGTGTTATTATGTTCAGCTATGGTTTGGTAGTCAGTTAGTTTTGTCAGTTAGACTTGTCCCACAAGCGTGGCTCCCAACCCAATAGTGCAATATAAGAGAATCTAGGTGGTAGTTGTGTTAGAAAGTTATGTATGGTTAGTCATATCCATGTGATATGTTTAACTGGCAGAAGGCACGAACTTGGCATTAGGTTCTCTTATAGCATTATTGCTTGGGAGCGAACGCCTGTCTGACAAGTCTGACATGCCACAGCCTATCTGACAACAATAACACGCATGTATACTTTGTTCTTTTCAATGAATAAACGCTTGTTCCCAACGTGCAGTTTCAAAACCGTAATGTGGGCCCTAATGCACGGTGGGCCCTAATGCACAGTGGGCCCTAACGCACGGTGGGCCCTAATGCACGGTGGGCCCTAATGCACAGTGGGCCCTAACGCACGGTGGGCCCTAATGCACGGTGGGCCCTAGCGCACGTGGGCCCTGATGCACGTGGGCCCTAATGCACGCTGGGCCGTAATGCAACCCGGGCCCTTATGCAACCTGGGCCTTAATGCAACCTGGGCCCTAATGCACGCGGGCCCAAATGCACGTGGGCCCTAATGCACGCGGGCCCTAATGCACGTGGGCCCTAATGCACGTGGGCCCTAATGCACGCGGGCCCTAATGTAGCGTGGGCCCTAATGCACGCAGGGCCCTAATGCACACTGGGCCCTAAAAGCACGGAACCCAATTTTGCTGAAACGTTTCGAAATGCTCAGAATGCTGAATGACCTAAACCACCTGTAGAATATCAACTACAACGAAATCAACAAACTACACTACATCGAAGCTGTGATAATGGAGACGGTTCGCCTGTATCCGGTGTTCCCGATGTACGTCCTATTTTACTGTCTGTTTGTGGTTTTGAAGGCATGTGCTACTCATAGAAAATTGGTGCAGTAGATTGAGCGATGTTCCCAAAGTCTTCTTAAAATATAAGCACCTAACACACCTGTAGTTGCAGCTACATATGTATACATTAACTTCCAACTGAATATATTTGACTTACATACATGCAGTCAGGGTTGGGCAAAAAAGGTTTTTGAAAAATTTTAAAAAAAATTTTTTTAAACATTTTTCGGGGGAACAAAATGTTCTAAAACGTCCAAAAATGGCCTTTTTGGGGGTTATTTTTTGTCATTTTTTCTCAAGGGTCGAAAAATTTCCTTCACAAAATCACCTTTGGGGCTTGTATTTGGTACCTAAGATACCCCAAATGATGTTATTATACCTTCCCGTGATACATGGGACACAGTATGCATGTACCTACGTGATACTTCGATGTCATAACTTATCAGGTCGGTCATATACGACTGATTCAAGCTACCCGACAAGTATTTCTGCAGCTTATATTCTCAATTCTGTGTGGTTTATGAGTGAATCTTGCTTATTCGGCCACAAACTGTTGTGTCCGGATACCACAGAGCAGCAATAATCGGTCCATATCAAGCACAGACTGTTGGATCGCACCGAAATGACGTAAACACCCTTCATTAGTGATGCGAACCAAGTCACAAAAGTGACGTCAATTAAAGTAGCATTTTTTCGCGTTTTTGCGCGTTTTTTAGCCAAATTTGGTAAAATTTCCCCGAATCTCAGACTTTTCAAAAAAAAAATTTAAAAAAAAACCTATTTAAAAATTTTTTTCCAACCCTGCATACAGTAGCTTGCACAAATCGTCCTTACATACATTATGTTGTTGATTTATTGTTGGTTCAAAAAGAGCAACTGCAGGTTGATGCGTCACTGTACGAAAGATGTCGAACTGAACGGTCACTGGATTCCGATTGGTACAAAAGTGATTGTTCCCATCTACCACATTCAACGCAGTGCCGAGTGCTACGGCAATCCCAAGCTATTTCAACCCGACAGGTACGTAGTAGCATTATACATATACCTACACTTCTGTATCATTTACATATAATGTACTGCTTCTGCCTATTCCGAAAGCGCTTTCTTATCAGAAAGAACGTTTTTTAAGAAAACCGCTGCGGCCATTTTTTCGTTTTTAAGGCCGAGACACACAATTACTTCATTAACCGTGTCTTGTTACTGAAATGCGCACTATATGTTTGGGCGTTTAGTGTTGGCGTTTTTGAAAAACAAAACACTGCAACTTTAACGCTACCGCGACATCCCCGACACTCAGGTTCCTCGGCGCAGCCAGTGCTCAAAATTCGTTCACGTTCCTTGGTTTTGGCCAAGGTCCACGCAAATGCATTGGCGCCCAAAAAGCCATGCTGGAAATGCGCATGACGATTGCCAAACTGCTGCACCGTTTTCGATTCGTCAAGTGTGAAGAAACACCGGTGTGCATTCTTTGGTTTGGTCACGTTCACGCGTCGAAACCAAATTATGATTACAGAAATATCCGCTTGAGCTCACCACTGCAACAATTTCCAATGGTGGCGCAGGTGCTCCGGTCCTCATGCCCAAGCAACGTATTATCGTAAAAGCTGAACGACGTTAAAAGAACAATTAAGGTCTTACTAGGATCAAAGTGCCAAGGCAGTGTCGTACTTTGAGATGGCCTTCAAGTTTCGATGCTATAATGGGAGAAAACAAGCATTTACCTCTTTCTTTGATGCTACAAATGGGCAAAACAAGGCTGGACGGACGTCCAGCAGTGCTGTCAAAGTACTGGGCGCCCCGGCGCGGCGGGCTAGCCAACACATACCTGAAACCATTGCAGAAACCATCTTATGAAACTGATTGTTCGTTTAATGTGTCCGTTGCTTGGAATCAAACTCAGTTTCGTTTCGTACGGACTCAAACACAACGGTTTCGTTTCATATGGACCCAATGTGTTTTATTTCGACTCAGTTACGTTTAGTTTTGACCCTGGCTCAGTTTCAAAAAAAACTGAATCTG
>JASAMV010001480.1:0-13610 GCA_030248065.1 Rhynchonema sp. JSB1_4 | reverse complement strand
GACCAGGGTTGGGCAAAAAAAACGACGGCGTTTTTTATAAAAAAAAACGACGTTTTTTTAAAAAAAACGCCTGGGTCGTTTTTCGTTTTTTTTAAATCCTGAATTTCCTTGATTTTCCCTGATTTTTCAAGGAAAGTACCCTGATTTTCATGAAAACATTTTTTTGTCCCATTTTTTCAAAAACTTTCGAGACCAATTTTACTTTGTCAATTCGGTATCAAATTGGAGTTTGACTTTCAGTGATGACCCCCGGCCAATTTCAAGGTCCCATGATGCGGGTCTGAATATAGGGATCTTAGCAACTCGCCCCCCCCGGACGAAATTCGTTGCAGTTGCCTCAGAACACATCAAAGGCTACTCATTTAACCATGTTTTCTTCCTAATATGAGCGTTTTCAAATTTTTTTGGGGGCAGTATTTTGGTCATATAGGGCGTTTTAAAAAAAAGCGTTTTTAAAAAAAAAACGATTTTTTGAAAAAAAAAAACGTTTTTTGCCCAACCCTGATTGAGACCGCCATTTGGTTGGGATACACTTGCTCTTTGACAGTCAATTTCTCGGCGTTTCTTCCCATGAAACATTCCACGTGCGCTGTAGGTACACTCAGGGCTAGGCAAAAAAAAAAACGACGGCGTTTTTTTCTTAAAGAAAACAACGTTTTAAAAAAAAAAAAACGCCTGGGGGGTCGTTTTTCGTTTTTTTTTAATCCTGAATTTCACTGATTTTCCCTGATTTTTCAGGGAAAATCTCCCTGATTATCAAGGAAAATCAATTTTTTGTCCCATTTTTTTCAAAAAATTTTCGACCAATTTTTACTTTGTCGAGATACGTCGATATACGGAGTTTGACTTTCAGTGATGACCCGGCCAAAGTTGGTCCCATGATTTGCGGGGGTCTGACTTGGGATCTTAGCAACTCGCTAGAAAATGGTTGAAACCCGTTTATTTTGCCTCAGAACACAGGAGATTTACTTCATTTAACCACGTTTTCTTCCCAACATGAGGATTTTCCAATTTTTTGGGGGGATATTTTTGGCCTCTGGGCGGTTTTAAAAAAACCGTTTTTTTTAAAAAAAAAACTTTTTTTTTAAAAAACGATTTTTTGAAAAAAAAAACGTTTTTTGCCCAACCCTGGGTACACTATGACAGACAACCCCAGTCTCATTTGAACGGCTGGATCCCAACCTGGTCGGCCGAGGCCGATTGTATGTTGACCTATGCGAGCAGGGGAGGGATGTCTTTGGACTCCGTAAACTTGGTCTTTCGGGTCGGATTCGGAGAGATGGTCGCATATCATACATAATACGTAATAAGTGCTTTTTGTTATCTTCGCGTGTTCTCCACGTGCACATGAAAAGTTGTACAGTATGCAATCAATGAACGTGCAAACATCCGACCTTGATCGTGGGAAAGCAAGATGAAAGAATGCATGAGCTTATAAAAATTAAGCAAGGTATGGGGAGATGCACGAAAATTTCACCAGCAACATTGGGGGTGCCAGATTCTTAATTGCATCCATCACCGGAATTTTTAGGCAACAATGCAACAGGGTCTTGAACAATTCGAACGAGTTTGGCGTCCAGGTTTACCATTTGTTAGACTCCCCTCAACTGTAGGTATTGGTTGCACAATAACTATATGAGAATCCATCCAAATTCTTTCCTCCAATTGGACAAGCCAGAAAACTCAAATTGACATTGCGCGGCAACGTGTAATCACACATAAAGTATACAGTAAGCGGTGTTTAGAAAATAAAAACGTGGTTGACTGCGGCTGGCTTATTTTCATATGGAAGTTAATTTTTGTAAAAAATGCAAATAGCCTAGTGGTCAGGCGTGGCTCATCTTTGGAATCCTGAAAATCAAGGTGGTTTTGGATGGATGCTCATATGGTCATTGTGCGAACAATACCGTACTGTGTAATTGAGGTATGTTGGTCCTAAGATATATATACAAGAAAGAAAAATGCCCCAAGGGGCATAAAAGAAATATGGTTCCCTGGCTGACTGGCATAAAAGAACGATACTAGCTTGCACCACTTTGCTGATGTTTCATTAGGCACTGGAATAAACGTAAGTGTGTTCCGAGCTGTTTGATACCGAACAGTGTTTGGGTGCTGTGTTGGGTGGGGGAGTTGGTGTTTCTTTTTCTCTCCTTGTTGATGTGCGCGAGCTGGTTGTGTGGGTTGAGGAAGTTGCCTTTGTGGGTTTGCGAGTTTCGATATGGCTGGGTGTTGGTTCGAGTTGCGCGCCCGGGAATATGGTTCATGTCTACTGTTCGGTATCAACGCTCGGGACCCGCTTTACGTTTATTCCGTGCCTATGAAACATCCATGGTGCAAGAGCTGTCTGATTCTTTTTATGCCCGGTCAGCCGGACCTATTCTTTTATGCCCCTTGGGCATTTTTCTTTCTTGTGTCGAGTTCTTTATCGCGCAAGCGCCAAACAGAGAAACCCGATAATGCCAGGCACGAAACTTCGGTTCCGGCAAGCATGGTTCTAACTTCGTGTGACCATCGACTTTTCTGAGAGTGATGCGAACGCACTGAGCGCAATGAGGTGTGGGGGTCAGTTTGGATGCTGTCTTTTTGGCAGGATATATGAATCGGTGGTTATCGTGACATGACCTTTTGTGTTTCGATTTCCTATGGGGTTCTAACATGGAGACACGCTTGTGTCTGCGTCTTCACCCACCACTGAAACAAAACCAACGCAGTGCCCCACGCGCATATCTATGCTTTTGGAACATGGTAACTTGTCGTTCTTTATTTTTTTAATTTACCGCCGGTATGTATTTGACACCCTAGGTACCATCATTTATAGCGCACTGATTGCGCTCATGTGTTCGTTACTAGAAAAGTCTATGGTCAACTTTTGTTAGAACCGTATTGCCGGAACTGAAAACTTTCTGTGCCTGATTTATCCGGGTTCTCTGTTTGGCGCTTGCGCGATATAAAAGAACGACACAGAAAGAAAAATGCCCCAAGGGGCATGAAGAAATAGGGTTCCCTGGCTGCCTGGCATAAAAGAACGATACTAGCTTGCACCACTTTGCTGATGTTTCATTGGCACTGGAATAAACGTTAATGTGTCCGAGCTGTTTGATACCGAACAGTAGACATTGAACCATATTCCGCGCGAACTCTTTAAAACCAACGCCCACATATCGAAACTTTCGTGCAAACCCACATATTGGCACTGTTTCTTCTTTTCACCTCACGACGTTAACTGTGCAGTCTTGGGTTGCGCGCCGATGGTTCAACAAGGAGAGGAGTAAAAGAGAATATTGCTCTTTCATATCTCCGTGCCCTATGTCTCTGGTGGCAAGACAGCAGGCGCCGGGAATATGGTTCATGTCTACTGTTCGGTATCAAATCATCGGACGCGGCTTCGTTTATTCCCGTGCCTAATGAAACTCAGCAAAGTGGTGCCGAGCTAGTATGACTTCTTTATGCCAGTCAGCCAGAACCCTATTTCTTTTATGCCCCTTGGGGGCATTTTTCTTCTTGTATATACTCGGACCAACATACCTCATTACACAGTACGGTATTGTTCGCACAATGACCATATGAGCATCCATCCCAAAACCCCTTGATTTTGGGATTCCAAAGATGAGCCCGCCTGACCACTGGCTATTTGCTTTTTTACAAAACATTTTCATATGAAATAAGCCGCAGTGAGCCCCGTTTCTTTTCTGAACACGTCGCTTCTGTATACTTTATGTGTGATTACCGTTGCCGCGCAATGTTTTGAGTTTTCTGGCTTGTCATTCGGAAAGATTTTGGATGGATTCTCATATAGTTATTGTGCAACCAATACCTACAGTTGAGGGGAGCTCAACGAATGGTAAACATGGACGCCAAACTCGTTCGAATTGTTCAGAGACCCTGTTGCATTGTTGCCTAAAAATTCCGGTGATGGATGCAATTAAATCAGGCACAGAAAGTTTTCAGTTCCGGCAAGCAATGGTTCTAACTAAGAAAATGTCGACCATCAGACTTTTCTCAAGTAATCAACGCACATGAGCGCAATCAGTGCGCTATAAATGATGGTACCTAGGGTGTCAAATACATACCTGGCGGTAAATTAAAAAAAATAAATAACTTGACAAGTTACCATGTTCCTCAAAAGCGCGTGGGGCACTGCGTTGGTTTTGTTTCAGTGGTGGGTGAAGACGCAGACACAGCGTGTCTCCATTGTTAGACCCCATAGTGAAATCGAAACACAAATTGGTCTTATGTCCGATACCACCGATTGTATATCCTGCCAAAAAGTAAGCATCCTTACTGACCCCCCCCTCTTGCGCTCTGTGCGTTGATTCTTTAGAAAAGTCTGATGGTCGCTTTCTTGTTGGACTTCTTGCTTGCCGGAACTGAAACTTTCTGTGCCTGATTTTCCGGGTTCTCTGTTTGGCGCTTGCGCGATATAAAAGACGACACAAGAAAAATGCCCCAAGGGGCATAAAAGAAATATGGTTCCCTGGCTGACTGGCATAAAAGAACGATCTGCGCTTGCCCCTTTGCTGATGTTTCTTGGCACTGGAATAAACGTAAGTGTGTTCCGAGCTGTTTGATACGAACAGTAGACATTGAACCATATTCCCGGCGCGAACTCTTTTGAACCAACACCCAGCCGATATCGAAACTTTCGTGCAAACCCACATATTTAGGCCATGTTTTTTTTTTTTTCAACCTCACGGGGGTAACTGTGCAGTCTTCGGTTGGGCACGATGGTTCAACAAGGAGAGGAGTAAAGAGAATATTGCAATCTTTCACATCCCCGTGCCCGTTCTCTCGGGGGGAGAGAGGGGGCGCGGGGGGGGTACGGTTCATTGTCTACTGTTCGGTATCAAACAGCTCGGACCACCCTTACTTTTATTCCAGTGCCTAATGAATCATCAACGAGGTGGTGCATGCTAGTATCGTTCTTTTATGCCAGTCAGCCAGGGAACCATATTTCTTTGTCCCCCCCGGGGCGTTTTTTTCTTGTATATATATCTTAGGACCAACATACCTCAATTACACAGTACGGTATTGTTCGCACAATGACCATATGAGCATCCATCCAAAACCACCTTGATTTTCAGGATTCCAAAGATGAGCCACGCCTGACCACTAGGCTATTTGCATTTTTTACAAAACATTTTCATATGAAAATAAGCCAGCCGCAGTCAACCACGTTTTTATTTTCTGAAACACGTCGCTTACTGTATACTTTATGTGTGATTACACGTTGCCGCGCAATGTCAATTTGAGTTTTCTGGCTTGTCAATTCAGGAAAGATTTTGGATGGATTCTCATATAGTTATTGTGCAACCAATACCTACAGTTGAGGGGAGCTCAACAAATGGTAAACCTGGACGCCAAACTCGTTCGAATTGTTCAGAGACCCTGTTGCATTGTTGCCTAAAAATTCCGGTGATGGATGCAATTAAATCTGGCACCCCAATGTTGCTGGTGAAATTCTCGTGCACGTTTCCCCATAGCTTGCTTAATTTTTATAAGCTTCTTGCATTCTTTCATCTTGCTTTCCCACGATCAAGGTCGTTTGTTTGCACGTTCATTGATTGCATACTGTACAACATGTGCACGCGTAGAAACACGCGAAGATAACAAAAAGCACTTATTACGTATTATGTATGATATGCGACCATCTCGGTATATCCGAATCCGACCCGAAAGACCAAGTTTACGGAGTCAAAGACATCCCTGCTCGCATCGGTCAACATAGAATCGGCCTCGGCCCACCATTTGGGATCCAGCCGTTCAAATGAGACTCGGGTTGCCGGTCATAGTGTACCCAGGGTTGGGCAAAAAACGTTTTTTTTTTTAAAAAAATCGTTTTTTAAAAAAAAAACATTTTTTTTAAAAAAAACGTTTTTTTTAAAACGCCCAGATGACCAAAATATGCCCCCAAAAAAATTGGAAAATGCTCATGTTGGGAAGAAAACGTGGTTAAATGAAGTAATTCTATGTGTTCTGAGGCAAAATAAACGGGTTTCAACCATTTTCTAGCGAGTTGCTAAGATCCCAAGTCAGACCCGCATCATGGGACCAACTTTGGCCGGGGTCATCACTGAAAGTCAAACTCCGTATATCGACGTATCTCGACAAAGTAAAAATTGGTCGAAAATTTTTTGAAAAAAATGGGACAAAAAATTGATTTTCCTTGATAATCAGGGTACTTTCCCTGAAAAATCAGGGAAAATCAGTGAAATTCAGGATTAAAAAAAACGAAAAACGACCCAGGCGTTTTTTTTAAAAAAACGTCGTTTTTTTAAGAAAAAACGCCGTCGTTTTTTTTTTGCCCAACCCTGAGTGTACCTACAGCGCACGTGGAATGTTTCATGGGAAGAAACGCCGAGAAATTGACTGTCAAAGAGCAAGTGTATCCCAACCAAATGGCGGTCTCAATCAGGGTTGGGCAAAAAACGTTTTTTTTTTCAAAAAATCGTTTTTTTTTAAAAACGTTTTTTTTAAAACGCCCAGATGACCAAAATATGCCCCCAAAAAAATTTGAAAACGCTCATATTAGGAAGAAAACATGGTTAAATGAAGTAATTCTATGTGTTCTGAGGCAAAATAAACGGGTTTCAACCCTTTTCTGGCGAGTTGCTAAGATCCCATATCAGACCCGCATCATGGGACCAACTTTGGCCGGGGTCATCACTGAAAGTCAAACTCCGTATATCGACGTATCTCGACAAAGTAAAAATTGGTCGAAAATTTTTTGAAAAAAAATGGGACAAAAAAATAATTTTCCTTGATAATCAGGGTACTTTCCCTGAAAAATCAGGGAAAATCAAGGAAATTCAGGATTTAAAAAAAACGAAAAACGACCCAGGCGTTTTTTTTAAAAAAAACGTCGTTTTTTTTAAGAAAAAACGCCGTCGTTTTTTTTGCCCAACCCTGGTCTCAATCGAATCTGGGTCCCAAATTTGGTGCCAGCTCGGCGCGAAACTTTTTGGAATTGCAGTAAAAGGTGTGACCAACAAAACAAGGTGCACTATCAAGTAAGAGTACAAGATCATTAGAGCAAGCTATTAAATGATAATCTAACCGCTATGCATCGTTGAATAACTTTTGGGTAAAGTAGTCACAAATTTTGGTTTGTATTGTGAGACCATGAGAAACTACACACCGTCAACACAAAATTTAAGCCTCATAAAAAATGGCACACCAAAACGTTGCACCTCAAGGTAAACACAATTGCAACAAGGCTGGGGACAAAAATCCAAGACATTCTCTTGTTTTTGAGTAATATAATGTTTTGAACACATTTTTTAACTAATTCAACGGATTTAGCGGACAGGTAATAGTGTGTGGCCGCAGTTGTAAATCATCAACACCGGGGTTTGCATGTGACCTCATTTTAATTAGTCGATGGTTTTTTAAAAATGGAGATATTCGACAATTAAAGTTGCATCCAAAATGATAAGCAAAAATCTGATCTAATGATTCTGATTCTCACAAGATCTCCAAATACGACTGTTTGATGTGAAATTAAGACATTCTCCCAAAATCTCAATCCCCGAAATTGACGTTTACGACCGCGGTCTAAGTGAGTCTGAATGAAAATAGCGTGACACAAATGAATCAATCAATGGTCATCATTCAAGGGTAAGGTCGATTCGGGTCACCAGCTGTGGGAGTGCCCGCGGGTTCAGGCTGGGCGCCGGGACCGGGCATCGGGGGTCCAGATGACCTGCAACCAGTGAGTTTTACATAAATTTTTACAATTTAAAATTGGTATAATTTTCAGTTGGTATTGGTCGCACAATGACCAAGAATTCATCAAATCAATCCTGATTTTCACGTTCAGTCACTCTTAACCACTGTGCTATTTGTGATTCTGACAAAACATTTTCAGCTGAAAATAATCTAGCAGAGCACCCACGTTGCTGCAGGTCTGAAACATTTTGCTGACTGCATGATTTGTGTGCGATCGCGCAACGCAACGTCACTGTCCCTCTTTATAATTCAGGAAAAAAATTGACCAATTCTTATAAAGTAATTGTGCGACCAATACGACAGTTGGTGCAACATTTTTTAATTTAGGGGGGGGAGGGGGGCGGAACACGGAACACGGAACACGGAAATAATTTACATACAAACCAGTTTCATGTTGTTTTCCCTGTCGCGGAAATATTTCCGTGCACGGAAATTTTCCGTGTTCCGTGTTCCGTAACAAGATTTTTAAAATTCACGGAACACGGAAATATTTCTTCGTGGTGTTTTGTGTTTTCCGTGTTCCGTGATAATTTTGAAAATCGTGTTCCGTGATTTTCAATAAGGGGTGTTTTGGTTGGTAATTTCTATATTTTATATTACATAGAATAAGGTAGTAGGTGGTGTTATCACGGGGGAAAGAGGTAATTCCGCGGAGGGAGGTAATTGTTCCGTGCTTCTTGTTATTTTTTATTCCACGGACGAACACCCGGAAACTTTCCGTGTTCCGTGTTGGCCTACCTAGTCCCCCCAAACATGGCCTTCAAGAACGCAAATTTTTCAATGGTGTCTTGTTGGCACAGCCTTTTTTGTTGGTTCCTGGCCCCTTCCACAGTCCCTTATATAACATTTAGATTGGTCGCTGGCCTTGACGCGAATTTGACCAGTGTAAAGCTAGTGTCAGGACGCGTAGTTGTTGTCTTGCGCAGTTGTTGTCTTGTTGTCGTTACATAATATATAAACAATCCTCTACCGCGGTCGCATGGTTACACTATACGTATTATGTCGTGAAATATCATTAATGCAAAAAGGGGTCACGTGACGAAGGCCAGACCAATCACACTGCTCTGTTTTCGTGCTCAAAGTGGCCTTGCTCAAGCAGGCTCTCTGTCCGTCCGCCCTATGCGGCCCGTTTTGCAAGGAGCAGTGCTCGTTTTGCACAAAATCATCAAAAATACTTTTTTCAATCTAAAAAATGTTTGCAAACAATTTTCTCCAGTCCATCCAACCTGGAAACGAAGAATTGCAAAAGTGCGTAGAGGACACCGGTGAGAATGATCAACAGTCCGATTAGAATCTCCAGTGAGAAAAAGCAGGCGATCATGAAGAACAGGCCGAACCTGAAAATATTTGTGTCTTGTGATCAGATTTTGAAACATGGAAAAATTCATATTGTGTGAGACATTTGACTGCTGTTTTCGTCGAGAATTGCGAGCAAGATAACGTAATAACTTTCGATTTTATCAAAAATTAGTTTGGTGATTTGGTTTCGACGGCATGACCAGGAAAAGGTTGTTCATCAGTGCATTGTTCTGGAGCAACTTTTGCCCGACTCGAAAGTATGTATAGTAAGCCTAAGCCCAACACAAAAAAACCAAAAAGTGAAGATTTGCGCTACCGATCGCGAATGCAATATCCGCTCGTCCGCCAAAATTTAATCTGGCCCCTATTGATCCGATAATGCTGGATACCTAAAACATCTGAAGTTTGTGAAACATCATGCCGAACTCACACAACGTAGAACACCGCTTTCTGCCAATGCGGCCTCGACTCGGAGAGATTGGTGAGAATTTCGATCACCGGGAATCGATTGGGCAGAAGCAGCGTGCCCTCGAGAATTACCATCAAGAAACCGAAGATGCTGCAAGATGCTACGTAAATATGAGCTCCGTGAATGGAAAAGTCTGCCATCCTTATGGTGACACGCTTTATAGTGGATCTATGGTGGACATTTTTGAACGCTATTTTGGTGGTCTGCCAGTCTCTGCGTTTACCTCCGTGACCTTTCTCTGTTTCCAATGCAATGCAATACGTGGCTTATTTACATCACATTTCCGTCAATGAATGTAACTATGCAGTTTAGTCGCAATTTTTAGGTCTTTTTCGGCCTGTCACGCCGCTATCTAAGTGCTTCCAAATTTAAAAACCTTATTTTCTGGTACTTTCGACAATGCGCTATTTTTCTATTGCATTTTCATTTCTGCAACACAAAGCGCGGCCTTAAAATTTAGAGACAAACTTGTGTTTTGTTGTTTTCTTTGGGAGAAAAATGTGGCCGATTTTTGGAACATTTTCGCACCCTCACCGAGTGAAGCAATGCTTTGAGCGACTGAAGTTATCATGATAAGTTATCCAGAAGCTGTTGTAATCCTATCATACACAGACGGATGGTGCACCAGGACATCGTCAGACGGTCGCATAAGCAAATAAAAGATGGGGCTATGATCTGATTTGCTTTCACAAAACATCCTTTGCTCACAAAACTGCAACCGAGTCGGTCAAAACCAGCAGCTAATCTCCTCTTTTACCGACGTCAACGAAACCCGGCATCTTCTATCACTGTAAAAAGAATATCCACTATTAGTGATGTGTAATTTGGAGATTAAAGGGCTCGGGACACAACCGAAGGAAGGGCAGCAGAGGGCAGTGTTATACATCGTTAGAAAGCACTGCGGCAGCATATGTCACGCACAAATGTAAAGCGCCTTAGAGATTCGCTATCTCTTGGTAGAGCGACTTTTCGTTCCAGAAAAAAGTGAATTTTTCACAACTTGAAACGACCGGTGCAAAAACCCCAAATAAGTTGAAAGTCAAGTAACACGTGGATAGGATTACAACAGCTTCTGGATAACTTATCATGATAACTTCAGTCGCTCAAAGCATTGCTTCACTCGGTGAGGGTGCGAAATGTTCCAAAAATCGGCCACATTTTTCGAAAACACAAGTTTGTCTCTAAATTTTAAGGCCGCGCTTTGTGTTGCAGAAATGAAAATGCAATAGAAAAATAGCGCATTGTCGAAAGTACCAGAAAATAAGGTTTTTAAATTTGGAAGCACTTAGATAGCGGCGTGACAGGCCGAAAAAGACCTAAAAATTGCGACTAAACTGCATAGTTACATTCATTGACGGAAATGTGATGTAAATAAGCCACGTATTGCATTGCATTGGAAACGAGAAAGTCAGATAAACGCAGAGACTGGCAGACCACCAAAATAGCGTTCAAAAATGTCCACCATAGATCCACTATAAAGCGTGTCACCATAAGGATGGCAGACTTTTCCATTCACGGAGCTCATATTTACGTAGCATCTTGCAGCATCTTCGGTTTCTTGATGGTAATTCTCGAGGGCACGCTGCTTCTGCCCAATCGATTCCCGGTGATCGAAATTCTCACCAATCTCTCCGAGTCGAGGCCGCATTGGCAGAAAGCGGTGTTCTACGTTGTGTGAGTTCGGCATGATGTTTCACAAACTTCAGATGTTTTAGGTATCCAGCATTATCGGATCAATAGGGGCCAGATTAAATTTTGGCGGACGAGCGGATATTGCATTCGCGATCGGTAGCGCAAATCTTCACTTTTTGGTTTTTTTGTGTTGGGCTTAGGCTTACTATACATACTTTCGAGTCGGGCAAAAGTTGCTCCAGAACAATGCACTGATGAACAACCTTTTCCTGGTCATGCCGTCGAAACCAAATCACCAAACTAATTTTTGATAAAATCGAAAGTTATTACGTTATCTTGCTCGCAATTCTCGACGAAAACAGCAGTCAAATGTCTCACACAATATGAATTTTTCCATGTTTCAAAATCTGATCACAAGACACAAATATTTTCAGGTTCGGCCTGTTCTTCATGATCGCCTGCTTTTTCTCACTGGAGATTCTAATCGGACTGTTGATCATTCTCACCGGTGTCCTCTACGCACTTTTGCAATTCTTCGTTTCCAGGTTGGATGGACTGGAGAAAATTGTTTGCAAACATTTTTTAGATTGAAAAAAGTATTTTTGATGATTTTGTGCAAAACGAGCACTGCTCCTTGCAAAACGGGCCGCATAGGGCGGACGGACAGAGAGCCTGCTTGAGCAAGGCCACTTTGAGCACGAAAACAGAGCAGTGTGATTGGTCTGGCCTTCGTCACGTGACCCCTTTTTGCATTAATGATATTTCACGACATAATACGTATAGTGTAACCATGCGACCGCGGTAGAGGATTGTTTATATATTATGTAACGACAACAAGACAACAACTGCGCAAGACAACAACTACGCGTCCTGACACTAGCTTTACACTGGTCAAATTCGCGTCAAGGCCAGCGACCAATCTAAATGTTATATACTGTAAGGGGCCATGTGGAATTCCAACAAGGCTGTGCCAACAAGACACCATTGATTTGCGTTCTTGAAGTCCATGTGTTAGGGCGGACTTAGGTTGAACACGGAACACGGAAATATTTCCGTGTTCCGTGTTCCGTGATAAAATATTGAAAATCACGGAACACGGAAATATTTCCGTGCACGGAAATATTTCCGTGTTCCGTGATAATTTTGAAAATCACGGAACACGATTTTCAAAATTATCACGGAACACGGAACACGGGAATCTTTCCGTGTTCCGTGATTTTAAAAATTTTGTTACGGAACACGGAACACGGAAATATTTCCGTGCACGGAAATATTTCCGTGACACGGAAATCCATGAAACTGGTTTGTATGTAAATTATTTCCGTGTTCCGTGTTCCGTGTTCAACCTAAGTCCGCCCTAAATTAAAAAATGTTGCACCAACTGTCGTATTGGTCGCACAATTACTTTATAAGAATTGGTCAATTTTTTTCCTGAATTATAAAGAGGGACAGTGACGTTGCGTTGCGCGATCGCACACAAATCATGCAGTCAGCAAAATGTTTCAGACCTGCAGCAACGTGGGTGCTCTGCTAGATTATTTTCAGCTGAAAATGTTTTGTCAGAATCACAAATAGCACAGTGGTTAAGAGTGACTGAACGTGAAAATCAGGATTGATTTGATGAATTCTTGGTCATTGTGCGACCAATACCAACTGAAAATTATACCAATTTTAAATTGTAAAAATTTATGTAAAACTCACTGGTTGCAGGTCATCTGGACCCCCGATGCCCGGTCCCGGCGCCCAGCCTGAACCCGCGGGCACTCCCACAGCTGGTGACCCGAATCGACCTTACCCTTGAATGATGACCATTGATTGATTCATTTGTGTCACGCTATTTTCATTCAGACTCACTTAGACCGCGGTCGTAAACGTCAATTTCGGGGATTGAGATTTTGGGAGAATGTCTTAATTTCACATCAAACAGTCGTATTTGGAGATCTTGTGAGAATCAGAATCATTAGATCAGATTTTTGCTTATCATTTTGGATGCAACTTTAATTGTCGAATATCTCCATTTTTAAAAAACCATCGACTAATTAAAATGAGGTCACATGCAAACCCCGGTGTTGATGATTTACAACTGCGGCCACACACTATTACCTGTCCGCTAAATCCGTTGAATTAGTTAAAAAATGTGTTCAAAACATTATATTACTCAAAAACAAGAGAATGTCTTGGATTTTTGTCCCCAGCCTTGTTGCAATTGTGTTTACCTTGAGGTGCAACGTTTTGGTGTGCCATTTTTTATGAGGCTTAAATTTTGTGTTGACGGTGTGTAGTTTCTCATGGTCTCACAATACAAACCAAAATTTGTGACTACTTTACCCAAAAGTTATTCAACGATGCATAGCGGTTAGATTATCATTTAATAGCTTGCTCTAATGATCTTGTACTCTTACTTGATAGTGCACCTTGTTTTGTTGGTCACACCTTTTACTGCAATTCAAAAACGTTCCGCGCCGAGCTGGCACCAAATTTGGGA
>JASAMV010001479.1:0-20832 GCA_030248065.1 Rhynchonema sp. JSB1_4 | reverse complement strand
GTGACTGCATCAACATGTTTGAAAATTATCGCATTGCTAACCCCCATAAAATCTCGCTATCTTCAATTCTTGATCAAGCGTCGTCCAGTTGCCATCGGCACCCAACAATTCCACTTTCTTGTAGTCTGGAAGGGAATCGTTCTGATCACGTGGCTGCTTTTTGAAAGGCTGCTCTATTTATGAACGAAACGAAGCGTTTTTCAGTTCGTTGCATGGAAATTCTGGCGAAGGAGCCATGGGTTATGCCGTGTTTTATCTGCCTAGTGACTTCATCCACTGATTCAGCAAATAACCAAGTAACGCTAGCTCAATAAGAATGTGTAGTGGGGCTCGCGCGGGAAATTTTTTTCCCGCGGAATTTCACGGGAAGGCGGGAAATTTGCGGGAAATTTCCCGTCCCCGTTTCCCGGGAAAGATTTTCGATAGTGGCATTTCCCGCGGGAAATAGTGCCTGAAAATTCCCGCGGGAAATTTCCCGCAGGAAATCGGCCATTTCCCGCTTTTTCCCGTCCTTCGGCCATTTCCCGCGCGGGAATTCCCGTCAGTAATTCCCGTGAAATTTCCCCTCGGGAAACGGGAAATCGAAACGATCAGATAATCTTTTGTAGGCTTTTCTTCTTTAGTATGGGTTGGAAATAGACTTTTTGTCTTTTTTAGACCTGTTCGTGAAGATCACGACCTGAGCCATTGACCTGAGCCTGAGCCACTGCACTTTTCAACTTACAATAATAGCGGCTCACGCGATGGACCGATCAATCAAGAAATTCGTGGATTTAATGGCACGTGTGTGTAACTATAATACTCGCTTGAACGTGTGTCGGCATGAACAGGCCTGAATTCTTGGTGAATACTGATACAGCCGCTGTTCATCCTCCAAAGGGCAACTTCTCCTTTAAGGGCGCGCCCATGTAGGCCAGGGCCAGGGCCGGGGCCGGGGCCATGAAAAATAATCTATGTCCGAGGCCCTGGCCCCGGCCCGGGCCTACAGGGGCGCACCGACAGGGCCGGGGCCGGGGCCGGGGCCAGGGCCGGGGCCGGTGCGAAACATTTTTCTGGATAGGCGACGTTAGAATTACAGGGTTGTCAATAATCCAACATCGGTTTCGTATACATATATGCAGCTGTGCGTGTGTGTGTTCGTGTTGGGTGTGCTGTTGCCTGATGTATCAAGGGCACGGTCATTTTGAGGTTTTATTTACGTTATGCACATGTATTTGTTCAAGCAAATTAATATAAAGCGCTTTATTCTTAAAAATACTGGCTGATGAAAAGTCATCAGATGACATAAATTTCTTGAGCAACCACAGTAAACGACATGTCTGCGCGAAATTCGAGTAACATATAACTCAACCAATCAGCGAAGCGCGCACGTTGTGTATGTGCACGGTCAAAAGCAAACTGTATGTGTATAATTGCAGGTAGAAATTCAGTGTTTTGTTAACCATATTTCAAACTGCAGCCCGAATTTGCAATTTACAAATTTGTATAATCTAAAGAAAAAACACAAGATAGCCATCATGCCCTTGATAAATCAGACAGTAGCGCACCCAACGCGAACACACACGCGCACAGCTGCGTACGAAACCAATGTTGGATTATTGACAACCCTGCAGTTGAAACGTCGCCTATCCAGAAAAATGTTTCGCACCGGCCCCGGCCCTGGCCC
This sequence comes from Rhynchonema sp. JSB1_4, assembly GCA_030248065.1. Taxonomy (NCBI): domain Eukaryota; kingdom Metazoa; phylum Nematoda; class Chromadorea; order Monhysterida; family Xyalidae; genus Rhynchonema; species Rhynchonema sp. JSB1_4. The sequence continues at coordinate 19,166 of JASAMV010001479.1, read as the reverse complement.
CGGCCCCGGCCCCGGCCCTGTCGGTGCGCCCATGTAGGCCTGGGCCGGGGCCGGGGTCAGGGCCTCGGACATAGATTATTTTTCATGGCCCCGGCCCCGGCCCCGTCCCTGGCCCTGGCCTACATGGGCGCGCCCTTAAGGTGGAGTTATACTCAGGTACAAACGGCTTTGAAGACAGAATGTCTTCATGTTTACAATAGAGACATGCAGACAAGAAGCTGCAATGTACCATGGTACATTGTCTGCAAATGTCCTTTTGTCTTCAAAGGAAAAGAAAGAGAAAATTTAAGATTTTTTCGCTTGGAAGCGAGTCAGAGACAAAAAAACAGCGAGTTTTGTCAAAACAAATCAGTAATCATGAATCCAAAGCGTCGCGCACTGTTCGCATTATTGCTTGTCACCACCCTCACCATCGCGAAACTGCAAGAACCGCCTCATAAACGCGTCAGACGGTGGTACGTGAGGCCAGTGGTGTCGTTGGGGGGGGGGGTGGGGGGGTCTCCCCCCCCTGGTGGGGGGTATGGGAAATCGGCCGGGGGTATGGGGTATGGGAAATTTTTCACTTTTGGAACAAGCACCCCTAAGAAATGACTTTTTGACATCGAGAAGTACCAAAATTGGCCATTTTTCGTCAAAAAATGTCAAAAATCGCTTACTACCGCAAGAAAACTCTGTTTTAAGCACTTTTTAGACCAATTTTGGCACTTTTAGAAGATTTTTGGGTCATTTTTTTCAAAACCCCCACCCTCGGGTATGGGAAATTTTTGAGTTTTTGGAAAACCCCCCCCCCTGGTATGGGAAATTTTTGATTTTTGGGGGTATGTATGGGAAATTTCCCGAAAATTGGGCTGGGTATGGGAAAATTTCGATTTCTCAACGACACCACTGCGTGAGGCCAATCAACCAAAATCGTGACCAGGACAGCGCCTATCAACGATTGATCATTCTGTTGCGAACCATCGATCCAGAGAAGCATCGCAACTATTTTCGAATTGATCGAGATCGATTTGATCACTTGCTGGAACTGATTTCGCCGCTGATCCAGCATGCCAAGACACACCGCCTACCAATGTCAGCGGCGCAAAGGCTGGCAATGTGCCTCAGGTGAGCAGCATGAGTGGTGATTTACGTGTTTAGAGCACTGAACGGGGTTTTGTTCAAATCAGATGGTACAAGTAGGTATCCCCCAGTGTAGTGGCAGGCCCATGTGTGGGAGGTAAGGTAAGTATGATGCGGGGTTGGGACCGGGAGGTATGAGAGGTATGATTTTGGTCACCCAAAAAGGCGAAAAACACCGTTTTGTGATACAATTTTGGCAAAAAATTGAGGTAAAAAGAGTACTTATTCCAAATTTTTGCCGAAAATCGTCTGAAAATAGGTATTATGGGTGGGTGTGCGCGCGGAACATTCGATTTTTGGGAAAATAAGGTCGAAAAACACAGATTTTTTCCTTAGAAAGTTATAAAATTGCTTGTGAAAGGTATGACTTGGAGTTGTGAGAGGTAAGTACTCAACCCCCCAACCCCCCTCGGGTTTTGTGGTAGGTAAGTAGTGAGAACGGGGTGACCCCACCAACCTCCCTGCCACTACTATGCCCCCCCCCGATTTCCACCCCGGTACAGCATATATCCCCCGATTTTGCCCAAAAAGGACCAATTTTTTACCAAAATGGCCAAATATAGTGTAAAATCAGTGATTTTTAACCTAAAGTTATCCAAAATTATACTGTCATAACGAACCGTTTTTTATTTTTCGTGAAAAAAAAGGTTTTTTTTCCGAAAAAAAACCGTTTTTTTTCCAAGATTTGAGCTTGGTACAGTAGGTTTCCACCCCAGAACAGTGCTGTGGCTGGAGGGGGTGGGGAGACCCCAAAAAGTGCAGTATCTCCCCACGCCGGTACGGTATCTCCCCCAATTTTTCCAAAATCTCACCCACAAAAGTACCCTATTTGGTCCAAAATGGCCCAAAATCGGGTCAAAATCGACCAAAAGTGCAAAAATTTGCGCGCTCAGCGCGATTTATGCACATTTTAATCTATAAAATTGAATTTTCGCGAAAGTAGTATGGAACAATATCTTCCCCCCAAATTGGATTCCCCCTCCAAAACTGTGGGCAGTGTTGGAGGAGGGGGGTTGGGAGGGGGTTGCATCCCAGTACAGTAGGTATCTCCCTTCGCCTGGTACAGTAGCTATTCCCCCGATGTTTAGCATGGTACAGTAGATATCCCCTCGATTTTCACCCCGGTGCAGTAGATTCCCCCCCGATTTTGCCCCAAAAGTGCCAATCTTTGACCAAAATGGCCAAAATGAGTGCAAAACCACAACAAGGGGTTGGGGGGGGTTGAGTACGTACCTCTCACAACCAGTGGTGTAGCTACCCAGGCGGGGCGGCAACCTGCTGTACCACCAAAAATGTGGGGCGGCAATCTACCTACTGTACCGGCCGAGCTAGGGGGGGGAAGAAAATGTTTTAGGTCGAAATTTTGATGAAAATGTACTCTAGAACGCTAATTTCGCGCTTAGCGCGCAATTTTTCGCCTATTTGGAGTGAAAAATACCGATTTTATGACCAAAATGGCTATTTTACGGGCCAAAATGGTCAAATTCGGTCAACTTTTCTCACACGTGCACAAAAATACGCATTTTAAGGCTTATTTTAACACAATGTCGACCAATTTTTATACCCCTGTTTTTGACTTCTGGACCAATACCCCCAAATCGGGGTACCCGGCTAGCTAGCTAGCTTTCTTGCGCCGGACCCCTCCAGCTAGCTAGCTTTCTTGCTTGGACCAACTACATCACTGCTAGGGGGGAACCAGTGTTGGAGGCGGGGGGTTTGGGGGTAGCCCCCCCAGAACAGTAGGTATCCCCCTCGCCTGGTACAGTAGGCATCCCCCCCAATGTTTGGCATGGTACAGTAGGTATCCCCCGATTTTCACTCCGGTACAGTAGGTATCCCCCCGATTTTGCCCCAAAAGTGCCAATTTTTTTACCAAAATGGTCAAAATAAGTGTAAAATCAGTGTTTTTTACCTCAAATTACCCAAAATTCGCGCGCTACGCGCGCAAATACTACGTTTTCACACGATTTCACACATAATAAGAACATTAAAAATTTTCACACAATAACCTAACCCCCCCAACCCCCTAGGTACATAACCCCTCAGGCCATCGGCTCTGGTACAGTAGGTATCCCCCCTCCAGCTTACCTTCAACACTGGGGGGACCCCATTCCCCTTGCTACACCATTGCTTACAACTCCAAATCATACCTCTAACAAGCAATTTTATACCTTTTTAAGGCAAAAATCGGTGTTTTTCGACCTTATTTTGCCAAAAATCGCGCACCCACCCATAATACCCATTTTTAGGCGATTTTCGGCGAAGATTTGAAAAAAGTACTATGTTTATCTCATTTTTTGGCCAAAATTGTATCACAAAACGATGTTTTTTCGCCTTTTTGGGTGACCAAAATCATACCTCTCATGCTTCCGGTCCCAACCTCGCATCATACTTACCTCCCACACATGGGCCTGCCACTACACTGCTCCAGAGTACCTCCAACCCTGCACTAAGGTTTAAGGTACACAAACCGGCGCGATCAAGCTGCACTAGTACACTAACCGCCGCGCCAGGTACACAACCGCCTCAAGTTTTGCCTGAAATAAGCATTTTTAGGCCTCAAATGGGCGATTTTTAGGTAGATGTTGTCAAAAGTCGCCAAAATACCCTTTTTATGGAGCCTTTGTCCGAAAAGGGAAAAAATCGGTCAAATATTCTACGTCAAAAAGTGACTTTTTTGAATTTGGGTCTTCCCCACTTCCCCCCAGGGAGGTACACCAGTCGCCGTTCCGAAAAATGGGTAGGTGCACTAACCGCCGCGCCGGACCAGGAACTACGCTGGCGGAAGACCTAAATTCAGAAAAGTCACCTTTTGAGGGGGAAATTTGACCTATTTTGGCCCCTTTTTGGAAAACATTCTTCACAAAAAAGGATATTTCGGCGACCTTTGACAACATTAACCGAAAAATCACATAATTTTGCCCAAAAAACGCCAATTTTAGGCCTAAAATGCCTAGCTTATGCAAAAATTGGGGAAACTAGTGTACCCGGAGGGGAAATTAGTGCACTGGTGCACCGGGGTGAAAGTGCACATTGGCCTCCATTCCAGGTTTCTCGCAAGCGGCGACAAGTTCGTTGACCTGGCCTACAATTTTCACTGTTCTCCTTCACAAGCGAGACTCATTTGCCATGAAGTGTGCCTGGCGCTCTGTCGTGTGCTCAAACCACGTCACCTTCCGCAACCGACCAAACAAATGTGGCAACAGTCAGCCAAGGGATTGTGGACCAAGTGAAATTTCCCCAATCTGGCTGGCGCGGCCGACGGCAAACATGTTGCAATTAAGGTAACGATATTGTTCTATTTTTTATTTGATTGCATCCATAGTGACCAACTGGCAAAAACCACTTTTTCGCAAGAACATGGAAAAACCCGTTCTTTCGGCGCCCGGTAATATTCGAAAGTGAATTACCCGGAAAAAGTACCGGTAACTTATTTTTCCGAGAAATGTGTTCTTTTATTTGAAATGGCGAAAAATTTTCTCGAGCGTTCGAACCTGTGCAACAACACCAATGCAATATTAGTGCATTTTAAAGGCACCGAGACGGTCTGGCAGCACACACTACAGTCACAAGAAGACCCACTCAATCGTATTGATGGCCGTGGCGGGTTCGGACTACCGGTTCCTTTGGGCGAATTGTGGTGCGCCTGGCCGACTGGCGGACAGCAGCATTCTGGCAGCGTCGAAATTTGGCAAAGCTTTAGACTCAGGTTGGACTAGGTACATGTGGCTTTTTATGCTCTAAAACTATGATTTTCATTTACGACCCATTTGTCCAAAAATTTTTAAACTATTAATTTATTCAAGGTCGACTCAACTTGCCTGATCCGGCACCTCTGCCCGGCACCGATATAGTTGCGCCCTGTGTGCTCGTTGGCGATGAGGGTTTTATGTTGAAACCGAACTTCATGCGACCATTCCCAAGAGCACGTCTCCACCCAGACAGCCGGCGTGAACAGATATACAATTACAGACTGTCAAGGTAAATTGCGCTTTTTTCTTTCGTTTGAAGCCTTGTTCTCAATTGAAGCCTTGAGGCCTTATTTACGGGGAAAGTCATAATTCTAGCTTGACCTAACCAAAAGCTTGCTTTTTGGCTTTAAAAAAGCAGTAAAGTTTTGACTGCCTAGCTACCGTAACCCTGGATAACGTCAGTAGTGCAACATCAGCGCGCATTTCAGAGCACGTCGTATTTCCGAGAACTGTTTCGGAATTTTGGCCAATCGGTGGCGGATATTGCGTCAAACGCTGGGCGTTGAGCCGGGATATGCCAAACTGATAACGTACACGACAGTGGTGTTGCACAATTACATGATAGTGAGTCGGAATGGTCATTTTTGTCTGGTTTTTTTATTTGACAATGAGAAGCCGGATTCAGTCGGTCACGTGATTTGGTTTTCTCTTAATTTACAGAAATTACTAATTTTGACCACCACAGCGTAGTTCTAGGCTGGAGTGCACTGGACCAGCATGAAAGCTGTTCACGGACGTGATTCAGACTCGTATTTATAGGACACCGACCCGACCGCCAGATGCTCATACATGGCCCCGGCCCAAGACGACGATCGCTGTGCGCTCATGTCGTCGCGTGCGCCAATGTCACACAATTACTCGAATAATGCTGCATCCGTTCGATCGTTGTTCGCCGACTATTTTGTGTCACCCACCGGCTCCATTTCCTGGCAGGACAAGGTCATCGGCCGTGGCAGACTGAAACGAAAGCCGATGGATTATTTGAATTAGGTGTGTGTGACGTGAAATTCATCTCAATGCGCATGTGATGTGATGTCCATCTCATTATGCCTGTAACGTGATGTTTATCTTTGCGTTGTTGCAACTGCAATTTTTATGTGCATCTTATTTCATGAAAAATTCAATTTTCAATCCAAAAGAACAAAGAGAACCAGATCAGCACACAGACACACAAGAGAAAGAGCGAGGAAAGTGCGAGACGAACTGAGTTCAAAAAATCCTAAAATATCGGACAGAAAAATTTACTTGCGATTTCACACCATGATAGTGACTTTATCAACATCAAAAAAATATCTCAACTTTTTATTTATCTCTTATCATTCAGTGGCTTCGTTGAGAATAGCCAAAATCTTCGTCATACACTGCGTTTGACGGGCCTTTGGAACCAATTTCAGCAGCTGACCGACGGTAGTTCCTGGAATTTAGCGATTTGTTACGACACGAATACTGTTCAAAAAAATTTATTAAGCAGCTTTTGGGTATGCTCGGGTACGCTTTCTCCCCCTCAGGTGGCACATTATTCCCCTATCTCCCCCTCCGGGACACTATCTCCCAAATTTTTGCCTAAAATAGACATTTTTAGGCCTAAAATGTGTGATTTTAGGTTAATGTTGTCAAAAATCGCCAAAATACCCAAGACTTTGGAGAACATTGACCTAAAAATTACACATTTGGACCCAAAACTGCCCATTTTAAGCCTATCCCACACTGAAAAATAAAAATCTAGAGAACAGCTCACCGAATGAATCCTCAGCTGAAACATCAGCGCACAATTTCGCAGCAACATCTGTCAGTGTTTTCTGAAGAATCGATAATTGGTCTTTTTCTTTGCCGGAAGCTCGCTTTTGTTGTGGTGGCGTGATATTGCGACGAACTGCAGTTTCGACGGCCGATGAAGACAGCCCCGACTGGCTGGCAAGCGCGCGGCCGGGCGGAACGCTGCTGGATGAGACTGAAATGTTGAATAATTTTAAGAAAAGGTACGAAATTTGCGAAAAATTGTATTTTTCTCAAACACCAACAGATCACGCGCGACACGGAAAAAACAAAAATTGCACCACAGTACGTCCTTGGTAAAGTGACATCAACAGATTAAGCGCTTGACCAATACGTACTGTTCAAGACGAGCGACTAATTATACGGAAATCCACCCGACCGATCACGGCATTCGGGGGCTGAGTGACAACCTCCCGTAGACTACCTTTAATTAGGCGGTTTCAGGTTCTGATTTGACGTTTACAAGCTATGAGAATGGCGTCATTAGTGCAACTATGCAGAGACAGCACTGTATTATCCTTGAATTTTAAAATGTTTCACCAACGAATTTGGCGGCGCTGCGTATCAACGTAGCCGCTGACAATGCTGCGTGCGTCAGTGCTCGGGCTGTCAACGTTGTCGTCCTCAAATTCGAGCAGCTCAACCGATCGCTGTGATTGCGACTGACTGAGAGAGAGTCATCGGATAAATCGTAGTTGGTGTCGGAGCCGAGATCGAATTCCACTTGATCGAACGAGTCGAGCGTTCTGAAACAAAATAGAATTTCAAATGCAATATTACAGTCACTGGTGTGGCTGGGGGGAGTAAGGGGAGCCCCCAGGTACAGTAGGTAGGTAGGTCGACGTTCCATCCTAGTGCAAGAGGTATGTCGCCGCCCCCGGCCGGTACTGTAGGTTGCGATTTTTGGCTCAAAACGGTATGAAATCGGTATTTTTCACTTCAGATAGGCGAAAATCTCGCGCTACGCGCGAAATTAGCGTTTTAGACCACATTTTCATCGATATGTAGGCCTAAAAAATTTTGTTCGCCCCCTCCCTAGGTCGGCCGGTACAGTAGGTAGATTGCCGCCCCAAGTTTTTGGTGGGTGCAAGTATACTTGCGTATTTTTCCGCAAAATATATTTTTGGAAAAAAACCGTTTTTTTTCCGGAAAAAAACCGTTTTTTTCCAAATATTTTTCCAGTACTTAAGGATACCCATGGTCCAAAAAGGCCTATTTTTGAGAAAATTTTGTCTGGAAATGGCCTGAAACAGGCTAAAAATGCACCTGGAGATTAAAAAGTGCTCACTTTGAACTGCTTAGCACCGATTTACATTGGTTTTGACAACATCCTTTCGCAACCTTTGAAAATATTTCGGAAATTTTTGGAAAAAAACGGTTTTTTTTTTCAAAAGTTGCCACTTGGAAAAATTTCCGGAAAAATAAAAACGTATTTTTCCGGGCCTCGGAAAAAAACGGTTTTTTTTCGAAAAAAAACGGTTTTTTTTCCGGCCCGCAAGTATAGGTGCTAGAGTAGGTTGCCGCCTGAGGCAAAAATCAAAATCTCAAAACCGCTGTCAACCCAAACCCAAAAACTTAACATTAATAGTTCAAAATCAGCCATTTCAGTTGAGTGGTTCTATCCCCACCACTAACTAACGGTTCGTTGGTCAGGTCACAATCGTCCAAGAATCGCAACATGTCGTAGAATTTCCAGTGAGGGACATACAGGGCTGCTTGACCGGATCGTGTCTGATGCCTCCTTTTATTTTTATTGTAGTCCTGTCGAAGTCGTGTCCATTCTCGTTTGACATCTGAAATTTCAGGGTGGTTTATTCAATCGTATATGTTTATATAGGGCTCGACAGCTGGGGGAGGGGGTGGCGATGAAGATTGGTTCCCGGCCTACCCCCAACCCGCCACGTTCTGATACTTACCCGCCCAGATTTTTAGCGCCAAAACACCCATTTCTCGGTCAAAATGCCTAAATTTGAATCGAAAGCCATTTAACAGTGCAAAAAATTGCACGCAGCTCGCGACTATGTGCTTTGTAGCGTGGCTCCGCGATCACCAAACAATCCAAAAAGTCCGGTTGCATTGTAAATTAGCCCCTAAACAGTGCTGTGGCTACTTTGGCGGGGCGGGTAGGGGGTAGTGTACCTGGGATTTTGGGGGGGGGGAATCCGGTTTGGGGGGGGGGGGAGGCAGTGTAGTTCCTGGTCCGAAGGGGGAGATAGCGGACGGTCCGCCTATTTTGCCTATTTTGGAGAAAATTTTGTAGGGAAATGGCCTGAAACAGGCTAAAAATTCACTTGGAGATTAAAAAGTGCGCATTTTGAACTGTTTAGCACCGATTTACATTGGTTTTGACAACATCCTTTCGCAACCTTTGAAAATATTTCGGAAATTTTTGGAAAAAAAACCGTTTTTTTCCAAAAGTTGCCACTTGAAAAAATTTCCGGAACAATAAAAACGTATTTTTCCGGGCCTCGGAAAAAAACGGTTTTTTTTCGGTTTTTTTTTCGAAAAAAAACGGTTTTTTTCCGGCCCGCAAGTATAAGCGGACCCCCCGTTTTTTCGGAGGGGGAGATAGTGTACCCCCGAGGGGGGGAAGGGGGGGGGGAAGACCCAAAGTCGGGAAAAAGTCACTTTTTGAGGTAGAAAATTTGACCTATTTTTGCCCCTTTTTGGAAAAAAATCTTCATAAAAAGGGTATTTTGGCGACTTTTGAGAACATTGACCTGAAAATCACACATTTTAGGCCTAAAAATGCCCATTTTAGGCCTAAAAATGGCCATTTTAGGCAAAAGTTGGGGGAGATAGTGTACCCGGAGGGGGAGATAGGGGGATAGTGTACTACCCGAGGCCGAGGGGGAGATAGCGTACCTGAGGGGGGACCCCCTCCCCCCCAGGAACTACACTGGGGGAGGGGGGAAGATTTTTCGGGGCGGGTAGGGTACAACACAAGTTTTTTCGCGTGCCTGTTTTTATGTATTAAAAGTACATATATCGCGCACAGCGCGAGATTTTTTGCACTTTTTAGGGTTTTCGGTCGAAATTTGGACATTTTTGACCGAAAAATGGGCATTTTGGGGGTAAAAATCGGGGCGGGTAGGGTACCAGGGCGGGGCGGGTAGGGGGTAGGGTCCCAGAGCGGGGCGGGTAGGGGGTAGCGTACCAAGCCGGGGCGGGTAGGGTACCATTGGCGGGGGGGACCCCACCCCCCCCCCCAGCCACAGCACTGCCCCTAAATACGACTTGCGGCGATGAATTCAATGGTGAACTCTTGAACCAACCGATTTCTTCGTCTCTACCACTTTTGTCCTTCAATTCCGTTTCAATATCTTGCCACGAGTTTGCCACTTTTATGCTGTCACGTTTGTCCTTGTGTCTGGGGTTGTACAGCCAAGGGCACGTCTGAACCAACGCGATCAAGAGCTCTTTTTCGCTGTCGGTCAGAGCAGATGTTCGGGGCGGACCGCTGGGCGCTTTTCGTTTCTGAAACGCGCTCAATTTTTTCTCATGTCCGACTACACTGAATTATTATTACGATTCATGCAGTCTGACCATGTCTACAGAACTCACCAGCTTCAATTTCGGCTGCGTGTTCTCAAGATTGTCTTCCATTTGCTGCAGTCTAGGTCAAGGCCGTTTGGTATACTGCAGCTTACCAAACCAAAATATAACAAATGAAACTGGTGCTGTTGACCTGGAAACACATAAATAAAGCCATCAAGACATACAATCCAGCATCAAAAGCAGTGACAAGATAAAATCAATCGAATTTCCCGTAATGTCTACAAAGAAAAAGTTCAGAATTTTGAACTCTCTGAAAAGAGACAATGTAGACAGCTGCTTGAGGACAAGCTGTCCTCTTCGGTTGTCCTCGCGTCGAGTTATACTTGTCTTCAAGCGAGTATAACTCACTTTGAGGACACTTGTCCATATGCTGTCTTCAAGCGTGTCTTCAAAGCCCTTTGTACCTGAGTATAACTCCACCTTTAGTGCCCTTCTTTTACATTGCCAGTTTACATCAATAGACAACAGGAATTGTCGTCCACTTTTTAAAGCATCAAAGGAACGCTTATAGCGGCCAGGTCTTGTGTTATTAACTTCTCAAACCAAAAACTAGGGCGGGAAATTTACGGGAAATATCTGTTTGCCGCGGAAAATTCACGGGAAATTCTTATTTTCAGGGGGGAAATTTACGGGAAATTCCTATTTTGAGCGGGAAATCTGCGGGAAATGTTACCATTTCCCGCGGGAAATTTCCGTGGGAAATAGGCCTTTTCCCGCAATTTCCCGTCCTTCAAAATTCTGAAAACCTTTTCCCGCGACATTTCCCGTCCTTCAAAGTTCCAAACTTTCATTTCCCGCAAGAATTCCCGGACCGTTGGGGAAAACGGGAAATTTCCCCAACTTTTCCCGTTTTTCAAAAAAATTTCCCGCGCGAGCCCTAATGTGTAGGGGCCACACAGGCGTTGAGACTGTGAATATTCGCCAGAAAAACATAAAAATATAAACGCAAACTACGCCAACACGAGCCCGACTTCGGAGTTGGTGCACAAGCAAAACGCAAAGAAAGAGATATCTTCATGCACCACGCTGTATTCCACAACGTGTGACGTTTCCCAAATCAGCAGCCACGTGTGAATGTTTCACTAATCTACCACCTCCGAAATCGGGCTCGTGTTGGCGTGGTTTGCCTTTACTGCCCTCGATCCTGTGTTTAAACTGGTACGATCTGGGAGCAGGGTTGGGCAACAAATTTTTTTTAAATTAAGTTTTTTTTAAACTAAATTTTTTTTAAGATTTTTATTGGGAACAAAATGTTCCAAAACGTCCAAAAATGGCCTTTTTGGGGGTTATTTTGTGTCGTTTTTTCTCAAGGGTCGATAAATTTTCTTCACAAAATCACCTTTGGGACATGTATTTGGTATTGGTCGCACAATGACTTTATAAGAATTGGTAAATTTTTTCCTGAATTGTAAAGAGGGAAGGCGGCGGGGCAGTGACGTTGCGTTGCGCAATCACACACAAAGAATGCAGTCACCGAAATGTGTCAGACGCGCAGCAACGTTGGTGCTCTGCTGGATTATTTTCAGGTGCAAATGTTTTGTGAAAACCACAAATAGCACAGTGGTTAAAGCGGGAAACCGTATATCTCATGCTTGCTTTTTTACTACGCAGTTAGACTGTTTATGTCCAACGGTCACTAAAACAACGAGCAAACGAGATAAACCACGTTAAAACTGTCAGAATTTATCTTTGAAAAGTTGCTTAGGAACAAGCGCGAGCTTGTGCCGACTTACGCTCACCCTTTTGATCATGAAAGGCAGTGAGACTGAGACAAGAACCAGCTCGCTGACAGATGAAACCTTTGTGAAACCTTTCACACGTGGCTGTTGGTTGACGAGCTGGTTGGATTCCCTGCTAAATGTTCTGCCGTTGCCTGATCGAAAGGGGGAGCGTAAGTCGGCACAAGCTCGAGTTTGTTCCCGAAAGCAAATTTTTAAAAATTAATTCTCACAATTTGAACGCATTTTATTTTGTTTGAAATGTGAGCTCACCGTCAAGCTCAACGTCAAAGTTCAACGTCAGATGTTTCGGCGTCACGCTGACTCGTGCAGCAGACGCGATTTTCTAAACGAAGGGTCAACTTTGACGCATTATTGTGCATGATTGGATGCGCTTCTTGGGATACTGTTATTTTAAGGATGTAGCACAGGCTTTTCAGAAGATTATTTCTGAGTTATAATATTTCTGACTAATGGTATTGAAATAATGTGGCGATCATTGACCGCAGTCAAAATTTTTTGCACCCCCGTTGGTGATCGTCTGTTTATTTCTTTGCCTCTTTTCAGAAATTCATGAAATAGAGAAATACTCTCACAAAACGCTTCTGTTACATCCGTATAATAATATTTTGGCTAGATAAGCATCCAGTCTGGCACAATGATGCGTCAAAGTCCCTTCGTTTAGAAAATTGCGTCTGCTGCACGAGCCAGCGTGACGCCGAAACATCTGACGTTGAACTTTGACGTTGAGCTTGACGGTGAGCTTGACTTTGTTTTGTGAATTCCACCCATTGTGCGACCAATACCTAAGATGCCCCAAATGATGTTATTATACCTTCCCATGGTACATGAGACACTGTATGGATGTACGTACATGGTACTTCGATGTCATACCTCATCGGGTTGGTCATATACAACTTCAGCGACCCGACAAGTATTTCTGCAGCTTTTATTATCAATTCTGTGTGGTTTATTAATGAATATTGCTTATTCGACCACAAACTTTGACTTGTCAATTAAAGTTGCATTTTATTCGCGTTTGAAGCTTGAAACATTGCACGGATGAGCAAGCAGCAGACGCGCGTTTCTAAACGAAAGGATTGCTTTGACAGTTTGCTGTGCAAGTAAATCGTTTGTTTGCAATCTGGTTCATTTAAGCTGGTTGCACAACCGTTTTAAAGGAATATTTGTAAGTTACCTAACATTTCGCCGCAAGGCTATTGAGCAGGGATGGATTTAAAAAAAAGTAAGAAATTTTTTGTAAAAAAATCTTTTTTACGAAAAAGGTGGCCACTTTTTTATTTTAAATGTTTAAAAAGTAAGCCCACGTTTTTTATTATTTTTCCTCTTTTTTTCGTTATTTTCTCACTTTTTTAAGGTAAAAATGTATGTTTTCATGCGTTTTATTGCTCATCATTCTCAAAAAATCGCCTGCGGCGCTTATATTTCAGTTTAAAATGGCGTTGTAATAGGTGCACATTTTTTTCTACATGGATGTTGTTAGGTGCATGACCTGTTTTGCCAGTGCGCGGGTGCCCAGCTAGCTGGTGGTATAGTGAGTTTCTAATTTCGTTGCCTCATGCATTTTTACAGACGCGGGGAAACTCCCGTTCATAGTCGAGGCAGGCAACAAGCTTAACACGCACTGAACAAGCCACGTAGCTGACACACACAGCTTGTGTGAGTGAAACATTCGAAAAAACGCATACAAGCCAGCTGCGTGGTTTGTTTCACTGTGTGTTGAGCCTGTTGCCTGCCTCGACTTCGAACGGGAGTTCCCCTGTGTCTGTAAAAATGTATGAGGCAACGAAATTAGAAGCTTGCTATACAAAATGGAAGCACAGGAGCAGGGTTGGATTAAAAAAAAGTAAAAAATTTTTTGTAAAAAAAATTTTTTTTAAAAAAAGTTGGCCACTTTTTTTATTTTAAAATTTTAAAAAGTAAGTCCACTTTTTTATTATTTTTCCCCTTTTTTCGTTATTTTCTCACTTTTTAAAGGTAAAAATGTATGTTTTCATGCGTTTTATTGCTCATCATTCTCAAAAAATCGCCTGCGGCGCTTATATTTCAATTTAAAATGGCGTTGTAATGGACTCATACAGTTCCCAGACATCCCAACAATCGCTGCACGTATAATATAGGACACCCCATACCGTATACTGTGCAGTTATTGAGCTATCGACGTAAGTTATCGACATACTCCACGTTGCTCGCCTACAGTATTTGCAGTTGTTTGGATTTGTCATTTGTTGCTTTTGTCACACAACATGAGTGTGGTGTAACTCTTTATCTCTCTTCAAATTTATCCCCATGTTCACAAACAGAAGGTTGGTCTTCCCTTTGTCATATATGCCCACAGAGTTACCTTCGGGTGGGTTCTCAAAGTTATGACCAAATGGGCTAGATCGCAGGTGATCGACATAAACATGCAAGTCAGTGGAGAAGTTCTCTTTAGTGTCCCTCAAAACATACCTAAGTATAGTCTTTCATTTTATTCTCGGTCCAAAGAAAGTATACAGCAAATGTTTCATCGCAACAGCAGCCATCAAGTCACACGCATGTTTCGAGCCACGTTGTCGACCTGTTGGTTATCATCCACGACGATGACTGCTGTTTTCATAGCGTTGAAACATTTTCTGTATACCGCCTCTGGGCTGTTATAAAACGGAACGACTATAACATGATTTCAGAAATTTCATTTTTCAAGAAACCAATTTTTTGGGGGTCCGGAATAAAAAAGTAATTTAAAAAAAATTAAAAGTTTTTTTTAAAAGTTCGATAATAAAAAAAATTTTAATCCAACCCTGCTATTGAGCATTCATTGACGGCGGTGCCAAAAACTTTGACGTCACTAACTGATCGCGGCACGAAATCAAAACGGCTCCATGAAAGGTTACGAAATTCACACATATCGTTTAAAAACGCTTGTGCAACCAGCGTAAACAAACTATATTGCAAACAAACGATTAACACTTGCACAGCAGACTGTCAAAGTTGACCTTTCGTTTCGAAACGCGCGTCTGCTGCTTGCCCAGCGTGCAATGTTTCAAGCATACGCCGAGCTTACACTGAACTTTCTCACACCGAGCTGTCCACCGATCTTTACACCCAATATATCACCACACATGTAGTGCCAGAGAACTTGGGCAAGCGGATAAATAAAATAAATACTGGTAAATTAAACAAAATGGATGACATAGAGTTTCACCCGCATTTCTGCCTCCGCGTACACTGTGAGAGCAATTGCGGGTTGCGGATGAGTTGCGGACCAAAAAGGGCTGAAATGTCGAAAAATGGCCTTTTTCGAGGCAGAAAATTGGCACTTTTTTCCTGTGGACGGGACAATTTTTCCAAAATCGCGCCTGCTGCCACCTGTATTCCCCCAAATCCGTACAGGGATGCGCGGGGCTGGTCTTTTATAGTGATGTGGCACCGATAATGTACTACTGCATATGCAAGTCTGGTGCAAAACCGGGCGCGCAAAGTCGAGCTGACGCGCAAGATTTCTGCTGTAATCGATATTTTGATGGTCGTATACCAAATATACGACATTAGATGATAGAATCTGCACAATACTAACCGGTGTCACCACACAAGTTGGGTCTCAGGCGAAAATTTTATCAAATTTTGAAAAATATGTATCGATTATCCTGAACCGTCGTTTGCAACACTTTTTCTAATAAAAAATTCTCGTCAAAAAAATCAAAAAAATTTTTTTTAAAAAGCTCGTTAATAATGAATTTTTTTCAACCCTGCGCTACATTGTGAGACCGGCCTAACTTCGATGTCTGGGGCATTTTCATCAATTCATACAGGCGTGTACGTATGTGTGAACAAAGTAAAAATGTAGCCCAATGCGTGCGTGTTAGTGGGGGTGCCCAGGGTTGGGCAAAAAAATTAAAGTAAACACCCTTCATACAGTGAGTGACGTGCCAATTAAAGTTGCTTTTTTTCGCGTTTTTTGCTCGTTTGTCTGCCAAATTTGGTCAAACTTCCCCGAATCCGAGGCTTTTAAAAAAATTTAATTTAAGAAAAACTTGTTTGAAAAATTACTTTTTCCAACCCTGTAGGCAGGGTTTGAAAAAAAATTTTTTTAAACAAGTTTTTTTTTTAAAAAAAAATTTTTTTTAAAAAAAATTTTTTTTTAAAAAGTCTGAGATTCGGGGAAATTTTACCAAATTTGCCTAAAAAACGCGCAAAATCGCGAAAAAATGCAACTTTAATTGACAAGTCACTTTTTGTGACTTGGTTTGCATCACTTATCAAGGGTGTTTACGTCATTTAGGTACGATCCAACAGTCTGTGCTTGATATGGACCGATGATTGCTGCTCTGTGGTATCAGACACAACTGTTTGTGGTCGAATAAGCAAGATTCACTCGTAAACCACAGAGAATTGAGAATATAAGCTGCAGAAATACTTGTCGGGCAGCTGAATCAGTCGTATATGACCGACCTGATGGGGTATGACATCGAAGTACCATGTAGGCACATGCATACTGTGTCCCATGTACCAAGGAAAGGTATAATAACATCATTTGGGGTATCTTAGGTACCAAATACATGCCCCAAAGGTGATTTTGTGAAGAAAATTTTTCGACCCTTAGAAAAAATGACAAAAAATAACCCCCAAAAAGGCCATTTTTCGACGTTTTAGAGCATTTTGTTCCCCCGAAAATTTTTTAAAAAAAATTTTTTTTTTAAAAAAAAAATTTTTTCAAAAACCTTTTTTTTTAAAAAAAAAAAATTTTTTTTTTTAAAAAAAAAAATTTTTTTTTTGCCCAACCCCTGCCTGTAGGTGCACAAGTCTTGCCGCTCGCACGTCTGGTGGACCAGTTTAATGTGTTGGATTGCACAGGTTATTAAAAACATAAATAAATTGATATTCAGCAAACGAATTGGGTCATTAGTTCGCAGGAGTTGCTTATTTTTTCCTCTTGTTTATACCTGTTCAATGATTACCAGCAAAATCAATAATTCCCACGGCAGCCCCTCTTTCAGATTTTTATTCTCTCTAACATTCGTTTTTGAAGAACGCGCATTAAAGGGGGCCTTTCGCATTTCAAACTGCCTTCAACCTTTGCACCATTTGAATATTCTTCAGGGCGTTACTGAACTCTCACGCACCAAAAACCCAATCTGCAGCAAGCGACCGGGAGACGCACTTCAAGAGGAACATCCGGGAGCAAAGTGTGCCCAGCCCAATTTATAGAGCAGCGCATTCAAGCAAACTGCTTGATCAAAAAGATGTCAAGGCGAATGAATGTTTCGCTGAAACTTGCATACCACCGTTAATATGGAACTTAGCTTTGCTTTTGAATGATTGTTCCAGTGAGGGTTGGGCAGAAAAACGACGGCGTTTTTTCTTAAAAAAACGAGGGGGGGGGGGGGGGGGTGGGGGCGGGGGGGGTGGGGGGGGGGGGGGGGGGGGGGGCGTTTTTTTGCCGACGTTTAAAAAAAACGCCTGGGTCGTTTTTCGTTTATTTTAGATCCTGAATTTCCTTGATTTTCCCTGATTTTTTAGGAAAAGTGCCCGGTATTACTCAAGGAAAATTAATTTTTTGTCCTATTTTTTTCAAAAAATTTTCGACCAATTTTTTACTTTGACGAGATACGTCGATATACGGAGTTTGGCTTTCAATGATGACCCAGGCCAAAGTTGGTTCCTTGATGCGGATCTGATATGGATCTTTCAGCAACTCGCCAGGAAAGGGTTGAAACCCGTTTATTTTGCCTAGGAACACATAGAATTTCTTCATTTAACCACGTTTTCTTCCCAGCATGAGCGTTTTCCAATTTTTTTGGGGGCATATTTTGGTCATCTTGGCGTTTTTTTAAAAGAACGTTTTAAAAAAAAAATTTTTTAAAAAAAACGTTTTTTAGCGTAACCCTGAGTGTGACAAGCAGCCCTTGAAACATTTAACGAACCAAACATGAAGAATTCGTTGCAATTCGAAATAAAAGAAAAGCGAAATTCTATAGTGACCCAAGGGCAAATATCGTGCGAAACATTCTGCGCCTTGATCGCCCTTGTCATCAGGCGAGTTGCCTGAATGCGCAGGTAGAAGTTGGGCTGGTCCACATTTGACTTTGGTCCCGGATGTTCCTCTTGTAGAGCATCTCCAGGCCGCATGATGAACGTTAGACCTCTGGCGTGTCTGACTTTTATGGACGCATTGACCGCTGTCTAAACACATGCGAGGTTTGAAGGGGGTTCTTTTTTCCCGATTGGTCCCTTTAACTGCTTCTCCTGGGTACATGTTTGAGAGTTTTGTTTACGAGTAATTTGACTTTCATGATGCCCACACGACTGTCTAAACACCCGTGGAGTTTGAAAAGCGGTTCAGAATGCGCCATTTCCCCTTTAAAGGGGGCCTTTCGTATTTCAAACCGCCTTCAACCTTTGCACCATTGCGTTATTGAACTCTCACGCACCAAAAACCCAATCTGCAGCAAGCGACCGGGAGACGCACTTCAGAGGAACATCCGGGAGCGAAGTGTGCCCCAGCCCAATTTATAAACCAGCCCAACTTATACTGGTCGCACAATGAGCCTTGACCATTGTCTAAACACATGCGAGGCTTGAAGAAGGTTTGAAATGCGAAAGGCCCCCTTTAACAGAGGAAACGGTGAGGGAATGAAAGAACCATGTGAATGGAGGGAAAAGATGTTCGCCTTATCTCGTTAAGTCCCCCCTCGCGGAGTGCATAGCGCGGCACGAGCTTGCATTTTTCGGAATCTATGTGAAATATCCCCCACCACCACAACGCACCGCCATATGTTTCGCTTCGACCGGCAATCGAGTACAACTTGTGGTTGGCGTAGATCAGGGTAGGATGCTTGGGATACATCGGCGGCGCTATCTTTATGTCCTCTTCATCCATCAACTTCGGTTTGCCGTTGGCATCGAGCTTGATCACTTGCAGTTGGGGCTCTCCAAGTTGAGTCAGAAGTATCACCGGTCGGTTGGGGTCGTCTGCAAAACGAAAGACAGTTAGATTCAACCAGGCAAATATCGCTTCGATGTGTCTAAGGAGACTCTTTGCAAATGACTCGTAATGGTCGGCAGTAGTAAATCTATGTGCTGTGCGTTGTTTCAGTTATAATTTGGCTTAGCAAGCTCTAAACTGAAGACTGTTATTGTTACTGTGATTTGTGAATTCTGAGCATTTCCACAGATGTGTGACTTTCTCAGGTCACGTCAAGTCAATAACACCGCGCCAGCCAAACCGAAATCGCGGCTT